>BJCM01065122.1:0-10866 GCA_018326385.1 Flaveria bidentis | reverse complement strand
TTCTTGTAACTTAAGATATGCTTTGTAACACTTGTAATAGAACCTGAGAAAGCAATATACTGCAATCTTGAAAATCCATTTCCTTGTGTTGTGTTCTTTGGTTCTGTCTCATATAATTACTTGTGCTCTTAGTGTCATCTCTTGTGGTTAATCCAGTTCATTGTTTGATTAAGTTTGAGTTGCTCTCCTCTTTGTGTTGTTGTGTTGTAAATTGCAAAGCCTTCAACGGTCCTGCAAAAACACATTTTAACATAAACTAAATCTCAATAAAACCCAACCCAAACTAACCCATATTCAAGCCTAACACTATGGCCAATTCAAGGCCCAATGGTGCCATTTCAAACTTGATATTTTTAACCAATGAATGAACTTACCTTTGTATCTTTAACAATCTGATTACAACTAAGACATGCCAAACCCAAATTAACATCTTTTCAAACACCTAAATAGGCCTATTAATCATCAACCATTTACTACAAACATATATGATCATTTATTTAACAAGAGCGTACTATATCAACTCCCATTATATGTGTCATGATGTTTTCAATAAACATACGTATATATGTATAGTGTATGTATATATATAAACCCTTAAATGTCACTGTAAACAGTATCCTAAACATAATGAAACCAAAACAAATCTAATAATACATTCAGTTACATGACAAGAATGTTAAAAGTCATAATTTTCAGCACGACTTCACTTGATATATCTAAGTCACCAATATTCCACCAACACTCAACTACTATAAACTTACCTAAGTTCACCCACAACGACATTGTAAAAATCAATGGATGAAACCAACTAAATAAAATACCAACTTGAATGAGGTGAGGATGCTTTGTCTAACTTTAACTAAATAGGAATTAAACCACAATGATATTCCTTAATAATGTAGCTACCACCCGGTGACTATTCTCACTAATCAAATTTGTGATCAACTACAACTCGATAATAAGTTTCTCATAGCCCCTTTTTACTGCTTTTACCTACTCTTGGTGGGAGAAACATGATTACTAAACTTTTTTGATTTATATTGCTTCCATGTATACAGATTACTCAACCCTATGATGTGTTACTCGAGTTAACTGATTATCACTTTAAAAATACCTTATTGAAATGATAACAAACATCGGAGGTAGACTATAGATTGATATAGATGGTACTATTAGGGTATGACAATCCTCATTCATCAAATTGATTGGAATGTGTAAATCTACAGTCAACTATGATGAATGGTTATATTCGTAATTAAAGTTATCCTTGCAATTATTTATGATATGTGCTTTCATGAGGCAATATTCAACTGTCACCTAGGTTGTGGTTTAAGGGCTTAATATAGATTCATCTCAACTAAACTATGTGATGCTTATACATGATTACAATAGTGATTCACTGAACTATTCAATTAATAAAACTGAAAATTTTATCGATTCTAGAAAACTTATGAGCTCACCAATTTTATGTTGACTTGTTTTCTTATTTTCTTTCACTAACTAAGTATGTATGAAAGCCCACACTTTTTGATGGAACGTCTAAGGTGCATAGGAAGATTGTGTAGCATAGGCTTTAGTCTAATGTGTTATAGTATTTTAGAGTATGTACCTTCATATAATTTGTGCCTAATGAACATTATGAACTAGATATTAGATGTTTGTGTTTGCTAATTAACTATATGATCATGATGTTCCACCCCTTCCACCATCCTGTGTTTCCGCCATTAATGGGAGGGGGTGTGACCCTGGATCAAATTTTTCCAGTGAAATATTTTTCATGTGTGTTTGAACTGTTAGAGATTATACATAATGAGAATCAACTTATTTATTGTTAGACTAATCTTGAAATAACAAAATAATCTAAATGGTTAGAGATAATTATTGATATTAGTTTATTTGAGTTTGTATTATTTATTTTATAATTTAGATAGTGTTTGAGTTTAGTTAATATTTGTATATGTTTAGTATAAATAGGGGATCAATGGGTTTTTGTAATTAGCCTTACTTTAATTAAATACAAGAGCCAATATTATGTTAAAATCGACATTTGTGTGTTATTTTCTTCCTTCTTGTTGCTCGATAACAAACAATTGGAATTTGATCCTAGGTCTCGCGAATACAATGAAGGTCAGTTTTCAAGAATAGGCTATAGCCCTTGGTTGAAGGGCATATGTAACAACAATAGGAAATAGGTTTTCCTTTGAAGAGGTTCTGATGTTCAACTCGCCGGTTGAAAAAATAGTAGACAGAGAGGGCATCAAGGTGCTTTGGAATGACCCTTGTTATTGTTATTGTTATTGTTATTGTTATTGTTACATAGGCGATTCGTGGCTATTAGTGTTTATCAAAGAAACTAGTTTGTTCTTTTTGTGAAAGTTTTCTTACAAGATTTGTAGGAGAAGCTTATATTAGAGGACTCACTAATCAGGTGTCTATTAATCTGGTCTTGCTTAGTAGGGAGAAGAAAAAGACGGTAGAGGCTGCAGGGTAAAGAGCCTTGGTTTATCTTCTTTGATCGGTGGTAAAGAACATGTTGGTTTCTAGGAAGAAAGAGTCAAAGATGGGAAATCTTGTTCTACGAGTTTAATTAAAGATGAAGGAGAATCTGGCGGTAAGTTGTGGGTAGGTCACCAGAAAATGGAAGGATTAACCGGTTCGCAAGAAAAATGGGTGGAAAGACTTCAATATAGGTGGCGTTGAATCAGTTCGTTTGGTGGGTGAAAGAAAACGTTCGAAATGACTTGTTTTATTGAAATGATGGTAGAAGGCTATCGTGTCACAGAAGTCTTATGCATAAACGGGTTCTGTTTGGTGACAAACAACAATCGGGTGTTTGGTAGGTACTTATGATTTGATTAAACAATTAAAGAACATCAACAAAGTTTGATGCACTAGCAGCGGATGAAGTATAAAAATACAATTAATATAGGTTACAAAATATTGTTGTTGAAGCCCATCAAAGCAATTGCAAGTGAATAATAAATAGAATGAGTCGAACATGATTAAAAAAGGCGTTGTAACTAGAAAGAGCAACTGAAGTAGGTCAAGCAAATTGGTTAGGTTTGTATGTTAGCGTTAGTTGCTGGTTGTTAATTACTCAATTGGTCATTGTGAAATATAATGTCAATGAAATTAGCAAATTGGTTTGAATATCCCACAATGAAACTTAGGCAATATTTATTAGTTTTATTAATTAAAAAATAATATATTCCAAGTAAATAAAAAGTGAGATAACATCTGATCTGAAGCTAGATTAGGGTAATCACATCTTATTACCGCTGCACTGAATGTCATATAGTGTTAGACTTTTAATTAGTAATATAACATTAAGAATATCACTTGCTAAACAAGTAGCATAAAAAATATAATAATAAGGTTCATACAAGAAATCACAACAAACCGAGTATTAAAAAGATAGTGATCAAGTGATGAATTGGGACAAAAAGAATTGGGTACATATATGAAGATTAATATAAATCAATGGTAAAAAAAATGTTTTTGATCCTTATTTTTAATATTATCTAAAGATCTTTCCTCTAAACGTACATTAGAGAAAATTTAGTTTATAAAATGACTCTTTTGTACGAAACCAATTTAGCCATTGATCAGTAGCGAAGCATCATTGGGGCCGAGGGGGGGCGCCCCCCCCCCCCTATTTTTTTCGTCCGTAGTGTTAAATTTTAGCCTGAAAATGTAAATTTTTAGCCTGGTAGTGTAAATTTTTATATAAATATCGTGTTCGCCCCCCTTAAAAAAATAATTTTCACCCCCGCCCCCTATACGAAATATTTGAAGCTCCGCCACTGCCATTGATCATTGGAAACATATGTAAAATAGGTTTATATAATTGAACTGAAAATTGATGAAAAATAATTCAATTGAACTTAATCATATGATTTAAATCTCTTAAAATAAAACATGCAAATTAATATCTTGTTTTGATAATTTTATAGGACTATGGATATACATATAACGTGGAGGAGGTAATAGTTTATTTTGAGTGACGTTTAGGATTAGAACGGGGTTAAGGAAATAGTCCAAAATGCCGTATTTTACTTACAGCTCCGTCATCGTTGACTATGAATAAATATTCTGGATTTCATTTTTCAATTTTTCTACTTTGCTAAACTTGTAAGAAAAAAAAAATCCTGATGCTTTAGTCGTTTGTTAAAACTCGAAACTAAACCATATATAGGTTTTAACAATAACAATCTTAACTTTTAATTTTATTATTAATAACAATTGTAGTCTTACATATTATTAGCTTAGTTTATTTCTAATAAGGTGGTTGAGACAAGGCAATTACATGGCAATGACTTGTAATTTTTCAATTTAGTTTTTATAAAACAACAAAATTTAGAAGGTATTCACTCATATGACATATGTTGGCAATGACCGGGAAAACACGGAACCCGCATAAATTTTTTAATATTACTTAAATTGGTTTTACGTGGATTAGAGATAAAATGTAATGATAAAGATATGAAAAAATATTATTTAATTAAAAAATAAAAAAATAGTTATTTTTAATGTTATAAGGATAAGGATGAGTGATGAATTGTGCATGCTCTAACAAAATTAAAATTAAGTTGGACTTGTCGGTAGTCAAATTGTTAGTTGTAAGGCCTCGATCCCGGGACGCTCACAGTTGGACAATTATTGCACATAAAACATAAAATATAAATTTACATCTATAAAAAACATCGCAGCGGAATAATTTAAAACCATTTCATATATTAATGACTGCTTTTGCAAAATAATAGCTTATTGTTACAAAACATTATCGTTTGCATTACATCACAAAAACATCATAGTTGCACAAATGGATATCATCCCAAAAATGCCGAGTAACTGACACGTGCCATCCTCAGCAACAATCACCTGCCAACTGGAAAATACATAAAAGTTAGCGTTGTTGAGTGAGTTCTAGTTTTATAATTAAAATACTTTACTTTCCATCTAAAACCGTTCTTTACTTCCATGTGTGCTCATACATCATACGTACAAATAGATAATCTTATTATTATCTTCATCATCGTTCATCGCACGTTACTCGTTATCATTCATTATCATCATTCGTTCCTTTTCTTTCGTATAGTTCATTCCGTACATACATCATTAATCTTTACTTTCATTCGGACCAATGCCATGTGCTTCACCCCACCGTCATGCATAAAGTGGGTACTGGGCCGGAGTCTATAAATAGACTCCAATACATTGTGCCCAGTGGCCTGATCACAGTACCGGGGTAAGCGGCGAGGATCCCATACGTATGGTCAATCGCATGGATTAGACCCCAGTGTGCATCCTTCCGGGGTAGTAACCCACACACAGTTGAGCTAACACCCTTCATTGGGTGTGAACCTCCATACATTGCTTGCAAGACTTTTCTTACATTCGTTCGTTCATTAATGCATGCATTCTTTCATTACGTTTCTCTTTTCATTATCTTCCACTTTACGTTACATAATACTTTTCATTCATTTCATACTCATAACACATAAATCACGGAATAATACATAATATGTACATAAAAAAACATATCATACATAGGCATAACATCATCACACATCATCATACATAACATATACCATCACGCATCATCATAAACATAATACATCATACATTCACATACATACACATATGCACCACAAGCCTAAGTTATCATAAAGCATAACCGATCCTCTGAGGGCAGCGGGAGTTCGGGGGCGGCAGCCCCTAACAGCGAGGTCCTAGGGGCAGCAGCCCCTAGTGAGGTCCAAGGGGCAACGCCCTTGGCTGGGGTTGCGCTAGCTTCTCAATCAAGCTTTCAAAGCAAGGGTTGCACTACATAGCCTGCAGATAAGTTAACACTCAATGGAGTTAATTTCTGCCTAATTTTGCTGCTAATTTCACTGCAAGATCAGCAGTTTTGCTTCTAGTTTCGCCAGCAGTTTTGCTGCTAGTTTCGCCAGCAATTTCGCTGCTAGTTTCGCTGGCAACTTCGCTGGCAGTTTCGCTAGCATCTTCGCTGCCAGTTTCGCTCAACTTTTGTTGGATAACCATGTCTGCGAAACTACCTGCGAAACTATAGTTTCGCGGGAAGCTTTCATAGTTTCGCTGGACGACTATGCAATTTCGCTGGATGAACACCCAGTTTCGCAGAACGGGCTGAAAATTACGAACCAACCCATTTTTGACCCAAAACTTCAATCTTTTACATCCAAAACCTTGGTTTATCACCCAATAAGCTATATCTAAGCTTCTTTTTCTTACATAAAAACGTGAGTTTTGGCGAATCTTTGCCACTTTCAAAAACCCAAGCCTTAGAATCTGGGTTTACATCAAAATGAAATATTAAATGATGTTTCTTACCTGGATTCTTGGTGTTTTTTTGTTGTTTGGATGCCCATAAATACCGATCTTCAATTTCGCGATCAACCAAGCCTTTAATCTTCAATTTTTTCTACTTTCTCTCTCTACTCTCTCTCTCTCTAGAACTAGAGTGTTGAGTTGCAAATGAGAGCTCCTCAACCTGATCCATTTATATATACTGGGCGTTCTCCAGACCTTAAACCCGCCAAACACATAACCCGCGAAGTCTACTCGGTCCATACTCCATTACCCACTTATTTTCTTCAAATAATCTCGGCTAAGCCCATTATTATTAATTTGGCTCGCTTAGACTTTATTCGGGGCGTTACATTAGTTTTCATTAATATTGGCTTTTGCTAGTTTAGATTATAAAAATCTAATTTTCTTAAAACTTCTGAAAACTAGAAATACTTGTCTTGAACTCGAGTCAAACATGGACCTATATGTGAATAAACTTGGGGGACTCGAATTTCAAACATGGACCTATATGTGAATAAACTTAGGGGATGAATAGTACCAAGTACCTACTCAGCAACTGCTGATTGGTTGAAAAAATTTTTCTATTGATTTTGCTTTTGCTACAATAAGCTTTTATGGTGAGTTTGTGTGTATTTGTTAGGTAGTTGGGTTTGCTAGTAGTGTGTGTTTATATTTGTTGTTGCCCGGTTTGACTCTTCTAGCATATCGAAATTTCTTCTCCCTTTTTATATTTGTTGTGCTACACGTGTCATGTTTCTGTTGATGTGTCTTTCTATGGTGTGATTTGGTATTTGTTCTAGCGCTCGTCTCCCTGCTTGGTGTTTCAGATGCTATTTTTGGTTGTTCTCCTCTGAGATTTGTATCCTTCTTTTTGTGTTTTTTCTCCTGATTTTCGTAAGTTCTTGTGGCATTGTTACATTTTTGTATAGTAATTCTTAGTTGTATTCCAGGGTCATTGTTGTTTGGGATTGCATGTGAGTTCTTCCTCTTCTTGGTGGTTTAATCTGTTGTTCTAGTGGTGTTTGTGTGTTAGTGTTTGATTGTTTTTCTCCACTTGCTTTTAGTGGGTGGAATGGTTTGATAAACCCTAATTTCAATTGGAAATAGTGCTTTATGTAATGTTAGGCTTGTTGACTGTGGTTGATTGTGCGACTCTGATCTATTGCTAAACTTTTAACTGTTTTATTGCGTCTGTTGTTTCTCTGTTTTTTGAGATAGCTGATCTTGCATCTTTGTTTTTGTTTGTTTGTGGTGTAGGTGGGAGGCCAGTGGTTAGCTTTTGGTTGTAAATGTTGGGGTTTATTAGTGTTTTATGTTGTGATGGAAAGGGTTGTGGAGAAATAGCCACCTTTTTGTCCAGATAACCAAGGGCAGTAATCTAGTCATCACGACAACATATAATACTTGCCCTAACTGCCTTGAGGCTTACCGATTCATGGGTATAAAAATATTCTATGGAAGCTCAGACACCAATATATACACATTCATAAAAATTCTTCCAAAATCGGGTATACTTCAACTTCAAAAGATGAATGCAAGTCATGTATACATGAACCCATCAATAACGGAAACACACCTGCTCTTGGATATGTAAGAAACCTCGGGAAAAAACATCTATTTTCCTTGAATATCAATGCATGACCATGAGTGCACTAGTACACTATAATTGGACATAAATAATGTTATCAGTTGTTACTTATTGCATTTTTTAAAGGCCGAAGGCTAACAAAGGCAACACATAAGCAGAGACATTCCCAAACCCAAGGACAAGGAACACAACAGCAAAACACGATCAATCACAATAGGCCAATGAACTTAAGGTAACATCAACCCTCCATAGTAACATATCTAACCACTTGTATGATATACATGAGAGGCCAACGAACTTAAGGTAGCAATAACTTTTACCTAAATTGTGATAAATCACTTATAAAAGCCAAAAAATCTGGTTCTACTCAATGCATGGAAACTATAGTAGCATGTTAGATCTAAAAACTATAGGACTCGATCATTTTGTATAGGCTTAGAACTTTAATCAATATTTGTAATGAACAATTGTAATTAATTATTATGTCATATGCATTATATATAGGTTAACCCATATGTGTATTGATCTGTGTATAATTGCAGATGCAAACATAATACTTGGTCAATTACTGAAAATTAACTATGTGTAAGAAACATCTACAGATGAACACTTTTTATTCTTCCATAGATATGTTTCTTACAAAATCAATCATCCGAAGATCTTCTGCGGATGAACAACCAACTCTGAAGTCAGAAGTGAAGATTCCTACGGAAGAACAAGACTCCTCTGGAAGAACAAGGCTCCTTCGGAAGAACAAACATCTACGGAAAACCATATTCCTGCGGAGTCCAAACACTTGTATTTAATAATACAAGTGTTACAAGACAACAAGTCAACAAGTCAACAAGGCAGTTGTGCGAATCCCAAGAGATCCGGTGTTTCCTTAACAGAAACACACGTGCCTATAAATATGGATCCTAGATTTCATATCAAGTAGACGGCGACAACGGCAAGAAGATACACGATCACAAACAACCAAACATCAAATCACACAAACACAAACCCTAGTAGCCGTCACATCAACATCAATACATTCAAACTAATTTTATTTCATTCATTATTTATTCATCTGTAATCATTAAAATGTTTTAATGAAATACATTTAAATTAAATAGTTTTGTTTGATTATTAATTGTGTTCTTCTTATTATGTTCGTCATAATCATTAATCATTATTGTTGATATTGAATTTATTAAAAACAATTAAACAAAGTTAATGTTGATTCCGCAAACACTGACTTGACTCCAGATTAACACTGATAATTTCTGATTGTGATCATTGGATTCACACAGCCCAACTAAAATGTAAACTCTTAATCATTACTTGTCACTAATAATGTATACAGCTCACAAATATGTGTATTGCAGATATTAAATCAATGCCACAATCTTTGATGGCACGGGAAGTATTCCTGCCTTAATCTTCAATGAATCGTCTGCAAATCTCACCGGAATGGCATGCTTGGACATACTGACAATGCTAGACCCAAATGCAACCTTGTGTTCCTTCACAAAAAAAGAAGTTGTGTTCCACATTCAAGTTCAGAAAAACACTAGAACAGGAATGTTGTGTTGCACAGTTAACCGCATGGAGATAAACACACAACAAACATCATCAACAAGCACATCAGCACCAATAACTCCATCAACATGTCAAGCAATGCAAAGGCGTGAACCAAGTCTATCAACAAAACAAAAACCTTGCTACGAAAAAAGTAACAAAATACAAATAAATACATACCGAAATATACCTTAAATCACTACTTCCTAACAGCCTTATATTCTAAATATAACAAGCGTACAACAGGAAAGAAACCGAACGATGGGTAGCAAGGATCAGAAAAAACCTATTGAAGTTGTCGGTATATATCCATGCTACTTTTTGTAAACATTCACCAAAAAAAAACTAGTGGCAACTTGAATGCCCAGGAATTAGACACATAACATCAGCCTAAGCAAGCAACACCACCTTTTGCAAACAAAACCACATTTTGCCGTTGACAGTTCGTCTAATGGAGACACAACGCGAAGACTAAAGCAAAACTAAGATCATGCCATTGTAAAATTGGCCAGGAACTACCTTTTGGATAAAACACAACATGATCACATGGCTAATAACCAATGAACTAAAACCTTTGAATGCAATCAGATCCTATGCACATACACTAAAACAGTAATCAAATTTCCCGCAACGCGCATACTGGATTTTACCTAGTTTGCATTAAATTAGCAACACATTTTGAATTTATGTATTTGATTTTTATATTGAATAGTATAGTGTTTTTATTAATTGAAATTAAATCAACCCAAATTCGCATTTCGAATTTGAGTCGAATCTTCCTAAATTGTAATTGGAAATTTGTTTGATCTTAAATTTGGAGGTACATTTAATTTTTTGGAATCTTTATCGATTTGAAATAAAAATAATTTTTCCCACTAAAAAACTTTTCCAAATGATAGTTTCAAAAGATGTTTTACAAAATTTTCAAAATCTTATTACTAACTATTTAAAAATCTTATTGCAACTATTAAAATAAAATAAGGTTTATGTTGCCACTTGTATTTCTCTAAACATATATTTTTGTCACTTGTCATTCTTATAAACATTCTTAAATTATTTTCCTTTTAAAAGGTTATTATTATAATTCAAACACTCAAATTAATTTTTCTCTCTTATTAAAATTTAATTTTATTAATTGCTCCATTTCTTTCTCTTATTTAGATTTTTCAAAATCAAACTATCATTTTATAAATAGACTAGTTTTAATAAACTCGTGTATAACACCGGTTAAATAAATAATATATTAATATAAAATAATTTATTAACTATAAAATGATATTTTAATAAATAATAAAACATGAATATTAAATTTTTTAAATTTTGTTTTAAACTTTTTAAAAAAATAAACATTTTATTCTAAAACAAACCGAATAAAAATATCATTT
>BJCM01065116.1:0-11303 GCA_018326385.1 Flaveria bidentis | reverse complement strand
GAAGAAAACAGCTGAAGACAATCAGCTGAAGAAAACAGCTGAAGACAATCAGCTGAAGAAAACAGCTGAAGACTAAGTCCGAAAACAACAGCTGAAGACAACAGCGGTTGTCACAACAGCTGAAGTTCGCTGAAGGACTTTGGTTGCTTCAGCCTTCATAATTCTCTACATCTTTTGTAATCAATGTTGTATTGCTCAACCACAGTGGTTTAAATGAAATGAATGGTTTTTGATAAATTATTTCCGCTGTTTAAGTTTGTATAATTATAATGTTTAATGTTTTAACTGCTGTGATTGACCAACTGTGAGGTTTCCGGGAACGGGGCCTTACACCCGGAGACCAACTGGGCCTTACACCCGGAGACCTCATAGTTGGTCATTCATAGCATTAAATACATTAAACATTATAAATTCACAAGCTTAAGCAACAGAATTATTTTATCAAAAACCATTCATTTCATTAAAACACTGTTGTTGAGCAATACACTATTGTTTAACCGATTAGAAAAGAATTGTTTAATTGCATTACAAAACAACAGCAATAACAAGTATGAATGGATGTCAGTCTTTGCCTGCCGAGTAGCTTCACCCTCGTGCCATCCTCAGCAATGATTATCTGCCCACTGAAAATGTATAAAAGTCAACGTTGCTGAGTGAGTTCTAGTTTTAAAACTAATAAAAATACTTTCTATAAGGTATAGATATGAAAATACTCTTTCTATGAAAATTCATCTCTTTATACGTGAGCACACATTAACTATACAATCAGGTAATGCTTCTTCTCTTTATTGTATGCCTTGTTTATTCTGTACTCTTTTATCTTTATCTTTCACTGTCTATGTTGACCAATGAGCAATACCCTAAACTATGTGCGCGGGGGGAAAATGGTGATGGGCCCTCTGGTTCCCTCAAAGGGCTCTGATTACTGTATACAAGGCCGGCCCAATCACCTAGGGTACACAGCAAAGGTCCGCCAATCTCAATTGACTGGCCCCGTGTGCATCATAGGGTAGCTAACCCGCATCACAGTTGAGCTAACGACTACATGGTCGTGTCCCTCCTATAAGCTTGTAAGACTTGTTAACATTTTAATTAAGTTCCACTTCACTTCTTTATTACTCTTTCACTTTATTATTATTAGTAATACTTTACGTTACGATAATAAACACACCATGTAAAGTCTCATAAAACAATTATTATCATGCATGAAACTAATCATTAATAAGCCTAGTCAAACCTTGGTCAAAAACCTAATAGCACAAACTCCCAAAAATTCCGTAATAAATTCTAAGGGTTTAGGTGCATCAATACTATTTGGGCGCATAAGCCATGTTTGGGCGCTTCATTACTATGCAGGCGCATCAGCCAACACTTAACCATTTTATCACTTAGGCGCATGAACTATTCAGGCGTATGAACTATTCGGGCGTATGAACTATTCGGGCGTATGAACTATTTGGGCGTATGAACTATTCGGGCGTATGAACTATTCGGGCGTATGGATATTATTGGGCATGGGCACTATTGGGGCGCATGGACACTTATGCATATGAACACTTAGGCGCATGGGCACTATTGGGGCGCATGGGCCTACACTTAGTCGTCTTCTTACAAATTCTAGGCGCATGGACCACTGTTCAGGTGCATGAGTTACACTTAACATTTCTAAGGCATTTCCAGGTGCATGAGCCTTATTTAGGCGCATGAACCTTCTGCTTAACATGTTTCTAGGATATTTTCGAACCCAAATATCATACTAATCATTTCCAAGCTTACTAAGGCTATTCTAAACATGAACAACCTATAAGCATCGAAGAATCATCATCAAACATGCATAATACATACGGGTATACATATATAAATATTGTAAAATCGTTATAATACATTTTCAGCCCCAAGAAGAGTTTAAAACAAGTAAACCCGGGGTCTAGAAACTCACCTGGTGCAACTTTGGGTGTATCTTCCTTCTAACCTGTATGCAAATGAGTTCAAACACCTAAAAACACACCAAACACACACACACGAACACACACATAAACCCATAAGCACATAAGCATATAATCGAGACAAAACCCATCATAAACACTTAAAAACTTCAAATTCTTACCTTGACTTCAACCTCTTCTTTTCTTCTTCTTCAAAACCGAGTGTGTTTCTGCTCTCTACCTTTCTCTCTCTAAAATGACCGAAGATTTGGGTGTAGAAAAGGTGATGGGCGGCCATGCCACCTTTATCACCAACTTTTCAAATATTTTGTCCTTTTGGACACTTTTAGTCCCTCTACTTGGGCTTTATTGCTTTTCTTTCTTTTATTCTTCATTTCTTGTCTTTATTTTAAAAAATATAACCGGGTGTTACATCTAGGTTCCTCTGGTCTTTTGTAGCGGTCGTTTCGGTCTCTCGTCAGAACTCCTTTTCTTGCCACGGTCATTCTCTCTTCTCGTTGGTTCTTCCTTTCCAACGTCGGTATGTTTCTTCGGTCTTCACACCTCCTTTCGCCATTCACATGAAACACCCCTTCTCTTTTTAATCGAGTCGAGCCCTGAAGCTCTGATACCAAATGTTGGTACAAGGTCCCTCTTCTTGTATTTTCAATCTGAATTTTGTTATGAGTTTTGTGATTATGTTGAGAGACACAAAAAGAATGATAGTGCAATGAATATATTTGAAAGGGAATAAACACACACTTTATTACTTAAACATTAAACAAAGAAAGCTATAAATAGCTTACACCACGTGGGATCATGGAGTCCACAAATACTAAACTACTAGAAAAGATACACCACTTTTCCATGTTACTGAACACAACCAATGATTTGATCAAAGGCATACCAATTCAACTGCTAAGCTATTCAAATTAAAATACTAATAAATAAAAAACAACATGTAAACCGACCCGGTTAGTGACTCGACTTGACTCGTCAAGATTAACCCAACAAAGATGACTAGTGTCAAGGGGTGCATTGCGTGAGCAATTGTTATCGTGGGAAATAATAAAGATGCAAGTGCAAAGAAGTGCTGTAATTAATAAAGTTAATGGGTCATTGGTTTGGTAATGAGAATGGAGAAGGTTGTAGGATACTTCAATGGAGAAAGAGGAGTTTGAAAATCTCAAATTTAGGATTCAACAAAAAACAATAACAGATGGTTCGAACAAGTGTAAATGGGTAGAAGACAAGGAGCATGAATTCTTAGTAAAATAGGTTAGTGAAACGTTAAGAAAAGCAAGTGATTCGGATCAAGGGGACACCAAGAGTAAACACTTTCATGTGGAAGGCCATGATGGGAATAATTTCAACTATGGACCCTTTTATAGGTTAAAGGAGTGCAATCACAAGAAAATATGTGTCGGTATTACAGTCTTGTAGGTGAAACAACTAATATCCTTTTAGTGTCATGCACGTAAGCAAAACATATACGGTGGCAAGTTTGTGTTTTGGTTAAAGCCCATTTCCCTACCGTCTCCCTAAACACGATGATGGAGTATGTTCAAGAATTAAGTTTGGCAAAAAAAGAAGCAAAAATGGCACACATGATCTACCAAATGACTCCTTGGAGAATTTGGTTTGAGTTGAAATGATAAAAATTTTAATGCTAAATTAACATCGTGGTTCAAGACTGTGGAGGCTATAAAAGAAAATACATATGCGTGGGTGATAAAATCTCAACAAAATAAGATCAGTCGACCGGGAAAAGTTAAGGTTTTTTTTAATCTGGGCGATGGTGTATTTTACTTTTTATTTTGCTATGTGCGCTTGTTTTTTAATATGTTAGCTTAATTCCTTGCTTTTTTTCCGTTTTGTATCTTGTTTTTTTTAAATTATGGTGGTTCCTCTTTGCTGGTCAAAAAACAAACTTTGACTGTATTAGCTCTGAATATATAAGTACTTTTATCTATCTACTCTAATAAAAATATATCTTGGACTGACACGTGGCAGCATCACAATCATTCTCACCAAATTTTTCTCGTTTGTCTCTCCTATTAAATAATTACCTTAATTACTAATAATATTCTTTAACATCTTTTAAGATTTAATAAATAAAGAAAGTATTAATGTTATTTCTAAATAAATAGTTTTTTAAAAAAAATAAATTTTTCTAAAGCATACAATTTTTTTAAAAATATTTAAAATTGGTAATTTAAAATAATAATTTTTAAAATAATAATTTTTAATATAATAATAATAATAATAAAATTTGAGAGTTATAATAGGAAAAATTTTAAAATTGATATTTTCATACGGTTTGTTTTAGAACAAAATATTTATTTTTTGAAAAAGCTTTAAAAATAAAATTTTAAAAAGTTGATATTACTGTTTTATTATATATTAAAATATTATTTTATAATTAATAAATGTTATTATATTATTATTTTATTTATTCAAATCATGTAACACACAGGTTTACTAAAGCTAGTATATTATAATCGTAAACAAAAACATCGTTACTTCTTATAAATCTTATAATTATGTAATCATTGAAAAATATTAAAAGACATTAACCATTACTAACAACATACTTTAATAAAAGGATGATACTGAATTGAAGCTGATAGTATCATAAAATGCTCTTTAATTAATTAAGAGACATTGGCTATTGCATATGGTTCAGTAATTTGTAAAATTTGACCTAGAATAGTGCCCTAATCAACCACATATCAGTCCACCTAAAGTTTGAATAGAAACTTAATGTTGTTTGGTTCAGATAATAAAACCATATATTATATATTATATACTAAACTTTAGTAAATTTGTGTATTACACGAGTTGAATAAATAAAATATTAATATAATAAATTAATTAATTATACAATGATATTTTAAGATATAATATGATTGAAATAATAAAACAATGATATCAACGTTTTAAAAATTAGTTTTTATTTTTATTTAAATAAACATTTTGTTTTAAAACAAACTGTATAAAAATGTCATTTTTAAAAAAAAAATCTTATTACAATTCCCAATTTTGATTATTTTTTGTTTCTAACAAATTAACTTTTTAAAAATATCAATATTTAGAAATAACCTTAATAAGTAGATTTCTTTCTTAATTTATTAAATATTAAAATTATTAAAATAATATTATTAGTAATTAAAATATTATTATTTAATAAGAGATAGATGCGAGGAAACTTTGGTGAGGATGATTGTGATGCTGACACGTGGTATCACATTTATCTTTTTTATTAGAGTAGAAAGATGAATGACTAAAACTTAACCCGGACCAACTAGTGTATGTTTCTATACTTCAAGTTAGTTCCGTGGTAATCAAGTAAAAAGACCTAGTAAGTTATTAATACGGTGGACAAAGGTAGGTTTCCACTAATAATAATCCAAACCGGTTTTAGATTCTCTTCGATCGTTCTCTTCTGGTTTCTGGACCGGCACGTACATAAAACTTTAGCATGTTGTACGTATAAATCATTGAAGAACTGATAATAAGTTAATAACCAACATGGTATTCCCTAGTGGGATCTCATAAGCATACATAACGACTAGCTTATTCAATTTTTCATTAATATTGTACTGTTAGCTAAAATATTACATACTGATCGAAGTCAAGATGACATAAAAACACACGTACACGATTAATTAAACACGTACACATTAAGGATCTCGCTTTTTTCTTTGTGAACCGAAAATTAAGCTTAGAAATTACTAAAGATGCATGCATGGAGACAATATTATTAGTAGGCAGCACAGCTGCATTTGCATGTAGACAAGCAACTCTTACAATCAGAGAGTCTTGGATAAGAACCCGCGGTGTTGCAATCGCACTGCTTGACGCACTTGGACTTGGGGGCGTTGCTCCACAAGCACCGAGCCATACACCTCATGATCGGAAAACACTTCGGGCAGTCTTTCCTCATTGCGTTCGCGATACAGTTTCGACAATCTCCACCGTTGGTTGGGCAGGCTAGACTAGCAGGAGTAGAACTCACGAAAATTAGTACAAGCAAGAATGTCACCATTATTTTTAATGCCTCCATCACTTGCAAATATTTCCCCCTCTAGAGTCTAGACTACTGTACGTTGGGACTGTATTGATTTATATCAAGAAAATCAGTGGGCTCACAAGCATTTGTCAAACGCAGATCCAACGGTTGGGAATTTGTGATTGGTTTTATGTTGTTTTCTAAAAACAAGAGTCTTGACCCAAAAATATATTATTTTTTTTCAAGGCTTTAAATTTGTATGGAGGAAAGTGCTAGGGTTCTGAAAATATGAATTACTCAACTTAAATGCTTCAATAAGTTTTATTAAATGAGGTACAAGGTGTCTGGCTAGCCTTCCTTGGGTTGCTCACACGATATCTACCACATTAACTAACTAAATTACGAATGATACCCGGTCCAACTAGTTATTTTGAGATACTCGATCTAAACAATCAAACATTTAAACATGAGGAGCTTTTGTGTTTCGGTCTCGCTATGAACAAAAAATGTTCTAGGTTGAGCGAGTGGGTTTTTTCAGTTGGAGTTTCCTTCTGAGGGAGTTGGGACGTGGTCTTAGATAAAAAACCAATAGATGTATCCGATTAAAATAAATATCCTCCAAACCAGTGTCGTATATTTTTCATTTTAAGAAAAACCAACTAAATTACTTTATCATAATACCCATTTGTGAGATATATCTATCTAATATTATAACATCAAATAAAATTTTAGTTGTAAGCAATATAGAAGGTATTTGTAGGATACAATATATTATTTTTCATGTTTATACAATAAACTAGGTTTTACACTCACACATGTTGCGCACATAGGGAACTTCTTTATGATTTCAAATATGAACAAAAGCTAATTTAAAAGTAGCTGCCGACGCTTTATTTTATATAAACCCAAAACGATGGTGAGATAGTTAATACATATGTTCTTGCAATTTAACGAACGTATCTTCAAAAGTTAAAAATGTTTTCTAGCAGTTCTAAGCACCTTGTTAATAATACGTGCCTTGTGAAGATTTGTATTAATATGAAATATTTAGGATATTGAGTATGATATTACAAATATAAATGACATTCTAAATATCAGCATGATATAGAATGTTGCATATCCTGAGAATTGCAAGGAAACTGGCTGTTGGTGAGCTGGTAGTAAGGGAGGTTGGTTCATTGTATAGTACAAACACACATGCATGTGTGTAATACTGTAAGATATGTGTCTATGAAAATGATGAGATTATATATATATTTTTGTTTATGTGGTTTGTAATTATTTGCATGATGCTTGTAAAGTTATTCTACATATTATGTATTTGAAAGTCTCAATGCATGGCTACACATTATAACATATTAGTAACTCTTTGCAATAATTTTTCGGTTGCTCACTTGCCTTTTCTTTTCTTTATGATGGATAAGACCTAACTTCATGAAATTCATTTAATCATGATCCTAAGGAAATAATTGTATAGATAATCGACTTTGAAACCCAAGCATTGTCAATATGAGACTTTGAACGACCAATTAAAGTAAGAACATACATCACCACGTATGATGAGATATGGCCAAAAAAGGGGACTTACCTTAAATTCAATCGATTGTATTCATTGTGTATTATGTGGTAAACTTCTTGAACAACTCTTCTTTATCCGCACACGGACCCTTCAATTTTTTGTGTTTAAAAGACTGAAAAAATCATAGCAATATCATAATCCAACATAAGCATATATAGAGCAGAAAGTACCACAAATTCAGTGAAACATTGCAAATAGATCCCTTAATGACTGAATAATTGGACAAAGTGTGTAAATTGTCATCAAGTTTAGCTTAATATTTTGGCATTTTTCTTGCTAATAAGTACATAACAGTTTTACATGTAGAATACATAGACTCATCCATATAGCTACCATACCAATACTAACACTTTGTGAGTTTAAGATAAATAGTTACTTCAGTTTAATCGTGTCAATTAATAAAAAGGCGTACTTGACAGTACCTAAAAGGGAATATTTCATAAAATATTACAAAGATGATAATGTCTTGAATTCAACCCATATTAAAAACTATCCACTCTACACTATGAAGTCTAAATTGTTCAAGACATACAAAATTTGAGCCCTGTGTTTTACTATCCATTCTACACTATGAAGTCTAAATTGTTCAAGAGATCAAAATTGGAGCCGTGTGTTTTCTTCTTGAAATGTAGAATCCATTTATCTAACATCATAATGACTATTTTTATGCAGATCTAAAAATGAGTAGCTGTAAATTATTATGTGGTACATTCATTCAATAATTAATTTCTTTTTGTCATAATAACTTGTTTGGAGTGAGGTTTCATCTTCAATGGCATACCCAAAAACTTTTTACATGGGGGTCGGAGAGTTTTAACTTTTAAGGGTCGGTCCTCTATTGCTTATTATTGAATATTTTTCATATGGTCCGATTCGGGTCTGGATCACATAAAAAGAAGAGAAAAAAATCAAATTAAAACAATAACATTCAACGTTAGGGATGTTGTAAGCAATACACCAAAAAAGAATTGAAATCAAAGAAAAAGAACACTTGTAACCACAAAGTAATCAAAGAGAATTTACAAAAAGAAATAAATCTCATTCAGTTTTTATCAATTCCAAATCAGATTTAATATAAATGATCTCATTCCCCTCTTCTATAACTTTATTTAAACCCAAATTGACCTAACGAATTTGTAACAAACATTTTACACTTTTAACCCCTATACACATAGAAAACAACACAAATAGTTCCTGAACTTCACAAGAAGTGAAAACAACACAAGAACTGAAAACAACTCAACAATTGTAAACACCACAAAAACTATAACAGTACAAAAACTAACATATGATTTTTTACATAAACTCTTATCAATCTCCACCTTTAAAGTCACCAAATCATCAACCAATCCCAAGCTTATAAATACAGTAATAAAACTTCTCACCAAGCAAACTTTTGGCCTACATATCCACCAGTTTTTCATCTGTACTAATCTGTTTCACTTCCAACTACTTAGCACAGACACATCTCTTACAAAATATAACCTTACATTGATATGATTTGTTCTTTCATAAAACACACTATTCTTTAACAACTGTACAACTCCCTGATTATCACAATAAATCACACAATTTGATAACTTCACACCCAACTCTAGAACTAGACCTTTTAACCAAATTAGTCCTTCTTTCATTGATTCAGTAAGAGCCATATACTCCACCTCAATTGTTGAGAGAGCTCTACATGTTGCATATAAGACTTCTAACTAACAACATTTCCAGGAACTTTAAACACATAACTAGTTATTGATCTTCCCCTATCCAAATCTTTGACATAATCAGCATCAACAAAACCTTCCACTACACAACAGTTTTCTTATTTGGCATAAGCACTAAAGTTTAATCCATACTCTTTAATAGTTACCAATTTTGCTTTATCTCTACATGCTACCGGCATGTCATCTATATACAAGAGTAGATAAATGAAGTTTACATCACCCAGCTGTTTGTAATAAACACAACTATCATACATACTTTTTGAAAAACCATAAGTCACCATAAACTCATCAAACCTCTTATACCATTGACGAGGTGACTGATTTAACCCATACAAATACCTTTTCAAGAGACACATTTTATTTTCCTCTCCAGCCTTTATATACCCAATAGGTGTTTCACATAAACACTTTCATTGTCAGTTGTTGTATCAACAGACTCCAAAATACCTCATTCATCACATAGAGAACAAATAGGTGAACCATCATCATGCTCCACCTCAACGAGAAACTTCTGATCCCTATCAGTCGCTTGTGTACTGGTATTCCTAACAACATCTTTATACAAAACACCTTCTTGAAACTCAACATTTCTGCTGATTACAATTCTTGGACTGCAGTTATCCAAACTTCATAACCTATAGCATTTTACACCTTGAGGATACCCAAAAAAGATACACTTTTGAGCTCTTAAAACTAGCTTATCTTGACTTATATGAGCATAAGCCACAAAACCAACCACCCTCAAATGACTATAATCAGGTTTTTCCCCGGTCCATATCTCCATTAGTGTTTTCATACCCAAAGCTCTAGAAGGAGACCTATTTATCAATAGGTTATTGTGGTCACAATTTCACCCCCAAAAACCTTTAGGCAACCCAACATTCAATCTCATACACCTCACTCTTTCTAATAATGTTCTGTTCATTTTTTCAGCAAGACCATTATGTTGTGGTGTACCCGAAATGGTCAAATGTCTACCCACTCAATTCTTCTTACAAAACTCATTGAACTACTGATTACAAAACTCCAACCCATTATATGTTCTAAGCCTTTTTAACTTCTTCCAAGTCTGAGTTTCAACCAATGTCTTCCATTCAACAAACTTCTGAAACACATCACTCTTGTGTTTAATCACATAAACCCAAAATCTTCTAGAGTAATCATCTATGACAGATAGAAAGTACCTAGCTCCACCTATAGTGTTCACTCTAGCAGGCCCCCATAGATTTGAATGGACATAATCAAGAATATCTCTGCTACTATGCTTGCTTTTACTAAACTGTACTCTTTTCTTCTTACCAAGAACACTGGTATCACAAACCCCTAAGTCGTTCATCCTTACATTATCAATGATCTTTTGTTTAGTGAGCTCAATTAAACCTTGTTCACTTAGATGGCCAAACCTATTATGCCATAAAAGAGCACTACCCTCACTGGTCATTGCAACAAATACATTTCCGGTGATCACATCACCATTTAACATGTATGTATTATTACTCATTCTAGTACCAGTTAACAACACTAGAGACCCTTTTTATCACTTTTGTCTTTCCATTTTTTAGACTCACTATATACCCATCTTTCTCAAAAGTTCCTAAAGACATCAGACTTCTAGTAAGACTAGGAATGTACTTGACATGACGCACATCCATCTCACTCCCATTCTTTAACTTTGAAACATGGATGTTGTAACCATTTGCAGAAGAATTATCACTCTCCTTCTTCTTCTCGGGACAATCTTTCTTTAAGTGCTTCTCAGGATCCACATACATAGCATCTTGTAGGTACATGTGTTCCTAGTTTCTGAACTCAATGTAATATGTCTTTAGTGTCTTACACTTTTGTAATAGTTGGATACTTAATGAAATGTAAATGTTTGGTTGTGATTATAATGTTTAATATTTTATTAATGAGTTGTTTAACGCATATTGACTTGATTATATAGGTTTGTGGTTGTTCGAATTAATATAAATAATGTAATGACAATTAATATATTCAAACTTAGTAATATGAAGTTATCATGCGAATGGCCCATGCTAATGGACCATACGCATGAACAACTTCATGCG
>BJCM01065114.1:0-13562 GCA_018326385.1 Flaveria bidentis | reverse complement strand
TTTTCACAGGTCTTAATTGAGTACCGTTTTTTATTGCATGATGCTACATAGTACTTTTGAGTTAAATACATATTTGTTAAGTTAAAATTTTTTGTTGTATATGAAATCTTCAATCAGATAAAACTTTCTTATCTAGAAAGTTTTAGTAAAAAACAATATATACTTTTTGAAAAAAATTGTATTAGATTAGTCTTGATTAACCACGTGTCTTCTTGAACTCTATCCCTTGAACCCCGCTATGGGAGTGGTGCTCTATTGGAATCTTTTACGGTTTAGGAACTTCTCCTATAATAAGTTTAGATGTACCATAATGCTTGATATTAGATTAGTCTTGATTAACCACAAGCACTATACACATTCTAATCAAGTCGATGTATATTCTAATGTCTCAATTAGTCTTATGTAAATTCAATATACTAAAAAAACTTTTGATACCACTAAAATCATCAATACACCAACTTGAGATTTTAAAAAAAATCCTAGATCCATATTTGTAATTAGTGGTGAACCATCGATTCTAAAGCCTTACTATTTTGCTTTTAGTTTTTTTAATCCGGCCGGTTTATTAGTTCTGTTGTAATGTTACTTCAGTTATTAAGAAATGTGGATCCAGTATATTGAATAACAATGTAGGTTAAATCAAAGCCAATCTATTATAATAAACTCCAAAAAAAGAAAAAATAAAGACTGATAATGTTTAAAGAAAATATGGGAAAAATAATTTATCATTAAAGAAGCTAAACAGAAATCTAATTTCCTTCATATAATATATATTTTTTATGAAGAATAAAATTCAAAAGTGTGTTTAAATAACGATTAGATTCCTTAGATAACTATAATATATATTTTTTATGAAGCATAAAATTCAAAAATTAGTTTTTTTTCTTCTTTAATTTTAAAACCCTTTTTAGAGAGATACGAGCACTATGAAAAGAACAAACATTTAAACTATTAATTTAAACCGACCTTTCAATATCTTCCAACAACTTTATGGAAGCTAACTCCCCATTTCCATTCTAGAAACTAACTGCCAATATTAGCCAACTCATTTAGTTTATTTTATCATGTTCATGATTTAGATACGAACAAGGTTTTAAACTTCACAATAAATATATAACCGAGGATGAAAGACTGATCGGGATATTATTAATTAAACGAGATATACGATATAATTAAAATCAACAAAATAAATTTACAAGAATAAACTAATAATTTGAAAAGTAAAAAATCAGATTAAACTGCTAAAGATAAAAATCTACTATGATCATATAATTGGTAACTTGAGTGCGAACCTTAGAACAAGTGAGATGCTTTATGACAATGAGGTCATGTGTTTAAGGCATCAGAAACAGCCTCCTGCACAAAATGTATGATTAATTTGAGTATAACCGATTCAGCCTCTCTCCGGATCTTAAGAAAAGAAAGAGCTAAATCAAATTAATCCAACTTGGCATAACAATTAATAAATAAATAAACAACATTCTTTTCAACATTAAGGTGATAGTGGAGCTTTAAAATAATTTAGACTTTTGCGTAAGCAAATGCAAATGTTTTGTTGGATAGAAACTAACATAACCTTCAAAAATGTCTCAAAATGAGTTCACACAGATGAGTTGAAATTCAAAGCTCAAGTTTGAAGCCCATTGTTTTTCTCAAGAATGTACACCGGCGGCTTCGCCTCACAATATATTATTCAAGTCTCTATTTACCCACGTGTTCTAAAGATGAAATTTTTTCTTCAATTCGTCTTTGATATTGTAGCCTTTAGACCGGGACTTTTATCAATCTTGCATGCATGCATGCATTATTAAGTACTATATATATCTTCACATTCATGCCAATTATTACAACACATATTTGTTCTTGTTTTAAGTTTCATTACCAATCAAATCATCTTCCTTCTTCATATAAATATTCTATAAGAACAATTTTCCAGAACAATTTTCCATCTCACCTTGGTTGTTGATCTAAACATATATAGTAATGGCAAGAAGCTACTACTTTATGATCACTAATGTTCTTTTACATCTCACCTTACTAAGCTTAAACACATTGGCTCGACCAATCAATAATGCCAAACCTATCAGCTACACTGATTACGATACTGTATATGTGAGGGGTCCTTTTAGTATTGCAGCTATTAAGAGCGGTGGAGGTCCAAGCTCACAAGAAAAGGGACATGAGTTTCCCACTGGTGATTATTTTTGGAATATCAAAAACTCAGGTCCTAGTCCTAGAGGAAAGGGACACGATTTGACCAATGATAATATTCTTGGGGATATTAAAAACTCTGATCCAAGTCCAGGTGGCAAGGGACATGGATTTTCTTATGGTGAATCTTTATGGAACACTGAGTACTCAGTTTCAAGTAAAAGAGGAAAGGGGCATGAGTTTTCGAATGATTATTCTTTTACGAGTATCAAGAACTCAGGTCCAAGTCATGGGGGGAAGGGGCATGAATTTACCAATGATCATATTCTTGGGGATATTAAGAAATCTGATCCAAGTCCAGGTGGCAAAGGACATGGATTTCATGATGTTAAATCTCTTGAGAACATCAAGCACTCAGGTCCAAGTTCAGGTGGAAAGGGACATGAGTTTTCGAATGGTTATCATTTTACGGATATCAAGAACTCAGGTACTAGTCATGGAGGAAAGGGGCATGGTTTTACCGATGATAATATTCTTGGAGATATTAAGAACTCCGGTCCAAGTCCAGGCGGCAAAGGGCATGGATTTCCTTATGCTAAATCTCTTAAGAACATTAAGCACTCAGGTCCAAGTTCAGGTGGAAAGGGACACGAGTTTTCGAATGGTTATTCTTTTACGAATATCAAGAACTCGGGTCCAAGTCATGGAGGAAAGGGGCATGGTTTTACGGATGATAATATTCTTGGAGATATTAAGAACTCCGGTCCAAGTCCAGGCGGCAAAGGACATGGATTTCCTGATGCTAAATCTCTTAAGAACATTAAGCACTCAGGTCCAAGTTCAGGTGGAAAGGGACATGAGTTTTCGAATGGTTATTCTTTTACAAATATCAAGAACTCGGGTCCAAGTCATGGAGGAAAGGGGCATGGTTTTACGGATGATAATATTCTTGGAGATATTAAGAACTCCGGTCCAAGTCCAGGCGGCAAAGGACATGGATTTCCTGATGTTAAATCTCTTGAGAACATTAAGTACTTAGGTCCAAGTTCAGGTGGAAAGGGACATGAGTTTTCAAATGATTATTCTTTTACAAATATCAAGAACTCGGGTCCAAGTCCTGGAGGAAAGGGGCATGGTTTTATCAATGATAATATTTTAGGGTATATTAAGAACTCCGGTCCAAGTACAGGCAGCAAAGGACATGGATTTCCTGATGCTAAATCTCTTGAGAACATTAAGTACTCAGGTCCAAGTTCAGATGAAAAGGGACACACGTTTCTGAATGGTTATTCTTTTACGAATATCAAAAACTCGGGTCCAAGTCATGAAGGAAAGGGGCATGGATTTATCAATGCTAATATTCTTGGGGATATTAAGAACTCTGGCCCAAGTCCAGGTGGCAAAGGACATGGATTTCTTAATGCTAAATCTTTTGAGAACATTAAGTACTCAGGTTCAAGTTCAGGTGGAAAGGGGCACAAGTTCTCGAAAGATAATTCTTTTATGAATATCAAGAACCCGGGTCCAAGTCATGGAGGAAAGGGGCATGGATTTAATAATGATAATATTCTTGGAGATATTAAAAACTCTGGTCCAAGTCCAGGTGGCAAGGGACATGGATTTCCTAATGTTAAATCTCTTGAGAACATTAAGTCCTTAGGTCCAATTGCCGATGGAAAGGGGCATAAGTTTCTAACAAGCTACTCTTTTGCAAATATCAAGAACTCAGGTCCTAGTCATGAAGGAAAGGGACACGACTTGATCAATGATGGTATTCTTGAGAGTATTAAGAACTCCGGTCCAAGTCCAGGTGGCAAGGGACATGGATTTCCTAACGCCAAATCTCTTGGGAACATTAAAAACTCAGGTCGTAACACATTGAAAAAGGGATATGTGTTCCCAAGTGGTGTTAGCACCCTTTGGAATATAATCAACTCAGGTTCTAATCAAGAAGAAAAGGATCAGAGTTTTAGTATGAATATTTGGGATATGAAGAATTCAGGTCCAAGCCCTAGAGGAAAAGGACATTAACTGACCAACAGTTAGTAGTTATATGGAAGCCAAGGCAACCCGTTCTAGTGTGTTGAGTTATTATTAGAGATAAGCCTATTATTGTTTAAAGGCACTACAAAATTCTTTATTGCTCTCTCAAGTTTAAGTTATTAATTTATTGTTTGATTTAGTTATTTTCTTGGCTTAAAAGTTGTCTGTCAATTAATTGTTTGCTTGTATCAAGACAGCCATACACTTTATAAATGAATTAATACATAATTGTTAAGGAACTGTTTTCTTACTTTTTGTTCAGACGGCTATGATTGTTTTGTTGCTTTAATTCATTGTAATAGTTTGATATGCATATTGTTTCAAAAAAAAATATATTTTGTTAGATGATCATTAACTTATTTGATCTTGAATTATCATTTCTGCATAACGATTTATTGTTTGAAATGAGATTAACTGTCAAAGTTAATGTTATACTGTAAAAAGAACTCCATTGAAACAAATATAAAAAAATTCAAAAACAAAAGAAGAAAAAAAAAATACTAAAATAGAATTTTAAAAAGGAGGTACAACAAGAAAAAATAAACTTAGTGAAAGTGAATACATATAGCAGCACCAATATATTTTGCTTAATGTGCGGATATGCGTCATTTATTTTAATTGAATAAATAAGGTATTGAAAAATGCTAAAATTCCATCATATTTAACGAAGGTTTTCACAGTGTTGGTAAAATAAATGAAAATGACAACATTTAATAAACTACAGGGATTGGAATAACAAAAAGAAATTAAATTAAAATGGCAAATTCACAAAACATCAAGAACAAAAATAATATTTTACTTTTAATTTAATTATGAGAGTTGGGGACATGAAGTAAACACGAGGTTGTTCGACTTATTTTACCCAAGTGTTCAATTTACATATATTTATTTTTTCTTCAACTCTTTAGTATATATAGTAAAGTTGCTTTTTTGAACATGTATATCAAGGGATATGTTTCCATGACTTATCGATGTTGGTTTTTGGCCCATGTTGAGCATGTTTCATCAATTATAGTTACATCTGACCAATTTTGCTTATGTTTATCAAGTATTTTGTTGTTTGATTTATTAGCATCATCATTGATCATCTATAAGTGTGTTCAATCAAGATTGATTGTGTTTGAAAAAGATTGTCGATTTTTATTTGTTTATAAGTTTGACCAACTACCATAATTATTTACCAATTTAAATTTTGTTTGATCAATGATGATTATGTATCAGTTATAATAATCTTACCAAGTATTGCTATGTTTTAACAATTTACAACATTTTGATTGTGTTTGACCGATTAACCATGAATGACAACATTTTTACTTTTCTTTACCAATTTAGATTGTGTTCAACAGACGTGATAGATTAATTCTAGTTTGATCTCACAAATAAATACAGTAAAATAATATTATATGTTTAATTTTATTTTACTTTAGTTATCATTTTGGGAAAAATTCAAATACAAATTCTTTTAAAATTAAAAAGTGTAATAAGTAATCTTTTTAATCAATGATGATTATGTATCAGTTATAATAATCTCACCAAGTATTGCTATGTTTTAACAATTTAAAACATTTTGATTGTGTTTGACCGATTAACCATGAATGACAACATTTTCACTTTTTTTTTATCAATTTAGATTGTGTTCAACAGACGTGATAGATTAATTCTAGTTTGATCTCACAAATAAATATAGTAAATAAAAATATATATTTAATTTTATTTATACTTTAGTTATCATTTTGAGAAAAATTCAAATACAAATTCTTCTAAAATTAAAAAATATAATAAGTAATATCTTTAATCAATGATGATTATGTATCAGTTATAATAATCTCACCAAGTATTGCTATGTTTTAACAATTTACAACATTTTGATTGTGTTTGACCGATTAACCATGAATGACAACATTTTCACTTTTTTACCAATTTAGATTGTTCAACAGACGTGATAGATTAATTCTAGTTTGATCTCACAAATAAATACAGTAAAATAATATTATATATTTAATTTTATTTATACTTTAGTTAACATTTTGGGAAAAATTCAAATACAAATTCTTTGATGGGTATTTTAGAAATAACTAGTATTAAGTTCGTCGCGTTGCGGTGGGATGCATAAAACCGTGCTAGGTAGCACAAATGTCACATCACTGTCAACGACCATCAATATTGGAAAAGATCGTATTAGTAAAAAAAAATAAAAAATAAAACGTTGAATTACTCACGTAAAACGCAAAACATTCGAAACAATTACTAAGGCAATCTAGGAGTCACATGTTGCGAGGGGATTGTTAAACGGAAAAAATAGGCATAACAACATTAAATCACATACGTGCGTTATGACGTGTTAACTTTTAAAATTTAGATTGAAATGTAAAATGAAAAATTTGTTAAGACGAAAAATTTGTGAAGAATTATAGATGTTAAATTATAAAAGATGTAATAGTTTGAGTTTACAATAAAAACTTAAAAAAGAAAGAATATATACAACATTTAATGCTCGTTGTACAACTATTAATGGAAACTTAAATTGATAATTAGTATATATTAAAAATTAAATAATTATTGTGACTTTTTATAAGTTCCCCTTTTTAAAACATTTATAACTTTTATGCACGATATTATTTTTTTAATAAAATTTACACTATAAAAATGAACATTTTTTTTATCTTCAAAATGACATGTAAAACATAAAATCTAACAAAATTTACACCATGTACGATATTATTAATACAAAAAAAAACTCATATTAAAAAAGAAATAAAAAACAAATACAATAAAACCAATAAAAAGTTAACGCAAAAACGTTGGACCACACAATCGAAATGTAAACATATAAAAATAAGTAGGTCGATCTGAGACTAGCGCATTGCGACGGGACTTTTAAACGAAAAAGTTATGTTGTACGATGCGGCATGCTAAATCGCAAAATTTAAAACGAAACGTAAACGAAAAGTTTATAAGCTATGAAATTTTTGTAGCTAAATTTTAAAAGAAGTTAAAATGGAAATGTTAGATATTAAAAAATATATATGGGCACAAAACATTAGAGCATGATATAACTGATGATACATACTTAAGTTAGTAATTAGTATATATACAATTAAATCCGTCTTTTGATATAACTGATAATACATACTTAAATTAGTAATTAATATATATATACAATTAAATCCGTCCCTTGCATCGTAGCTTATTATTTTACCCACTAAAACCCTTTTCTAAATTAGTGTTTGAAGTATTCTAATATCTTTATTGTGAATGTGAAAGATCAAGGTGATGAGACGATGGATGATTTAAGAAGATCAGGTTTTCTTGTTTGATCCAAAGGATGGTTGGACTTTATCTAGAAAATCAAATGGGTCGTAAGTGGATCCATTTGAGCGCATCCACTGGCCCACTGGAATAGCCTAAGCCTATACATGTAGGAAGAATTAGAAGCCTATACAGCTAATAAACAAAAACATATTAGGAAGATATAATATTTGCATTATTATGTCAACTACAATATTAAATGAGGTTAAATTGATTACTTGCCAGCATCGGAACCCTGTTTACTGTCGTTAAACTACTGATTTTTTATTATTATTTTCATTGGTTCAGAGCATTCACGGTAGGTTTTTTATTTTTATTTAAGTGTGTGTTATATATTTTGAGGGATGGTTGTTAGCGGTTGTGAGTGAAGGAGGATAAATATTTATAAGAGTTGTACCGTGATTCCCCATATTTGGAGAAATATGAGGAATTACGATACAATCTCCATAATTTTTTTTATATTTTAAAAAGTGGTTGTGAGTGGGAGAAAGAGAAAATGTAATGATAAGATATTAAAAGTATTATTTAATTGAAAAATATAGTAAAAAAATAATATTTTTAGTATGAATATGAGGATGAGGTTGGAGAAGCTAATCAAGCAGTCAGCTAGTGTGAACGCTTTTAGCAAGATTAAGAAACAAGATCAGGCTTCTAAAGATTTAAGGAGCGTCAATAAATCCTAGATCAATTGCTTTGAGAGGATGGACCTTATGACTTTTTAATATGAAAGGTCATGGGCTCAGGGCTGGTATTGAGAATTCTTAAAGAACATTGGGCCCGAGGCGAGAATAAAAAACGGAACCTTATACTACGACATATAAAAAAGTCTAAACCGAATGACTTATATATAAAAACTTCTAATACGATTATAAGTTTTATGACAATAAACAAAACCAAAGTATTGTAACAAAATGATTTAATTTGCTCATTTAAGCAGATCGAGAGGTCATCCAAGTTCTCCAGCACATCGTTTAATAGCTATTATTTCTAATTCTTTGAGTATTTATCAGGCTAAATTATTTAAAATATCGTTTAATAGCTATTATCGCTAATTCTTTGAGTATTTATCGGGCTAAATTATTTAAAATGTTAATTGGCTATTAGATAAAGTTAATAGGCTAAAATAGTCATAATGTTATTGGGTTTGTTAATGGATTAATTAATAAATTATAGTTTTTTTTATTTAAAAAAATATATATAATCTATTTTTTATTTAACAGAAATTTTATTTTTTTAAATTTCAGGCTCCTGAGGATATTAAGCCCTGGGCGGTCGTCCACCCAGCCCTCCCCAGGGCCGCCTCTGATGGGCTCGAGTCTCACTTTGTGCAATATGGTTTAAGTGAGTCAAATGTTTTATCATAATGAGTTTTTGGGTGGTGGGTTTCCTCCGGAATGATGAGCGGGCAGATCACCAGCCAGGCCTTTCACCAAATGGTTTATTCGGTGAATGGGCTTATAGTCTTTATTGGTCGTTAAAAAAAACTCAGAGGGGTTTTTGATGCAACAATTAAAAATGTACACATTCCATCTACCAGAATAATCCTGTTGAAAACAATTTTGATGTAACAATGTTTTCCTCACCAGTTGACAGCCATGTGCATATAGTGCAACTTCTCATAATAAGTGAGTGCTTTTCATAACCTGCTGATATTATATCTTATAGAATTAGCAATACAGATTATTCGAATCAATGACCCAAACTAAACAGGCTGTTACAACTGATAACAACAAAAACCGCCCAATACCACATACAATTCTCAAAACCCATTCGCTCGTGATCATATATAAAACATACCTCATTATACTCGTTATTCTGGTGAAATGTCAAATCCTTCGCAAATGACCTTGATTGAATGAAGGCTAGCTGACTTCGATACTGAATGAACTAGTAACTTTAAATGGGCCAGAACAGCAGTATTAGCAAATATATGGCTGATGTTGACTTTTATATCAGTCAAAATTTGAACACCAATCAAGATATCCAAATTCCCACCTATCTCTTTCTAAGAATTATGATTCACTTAAGTATCCATACACTGTTGCAAGTAAGATCCATTCCAACCTTGATTGATCCAAAGGAGAATTAGACTTTATCTAGATAATCAAATTCAATAATAAGAGTATTTATTTCCACTGGCCCACTGGGATTGGTCAAAGCCACTTTGTTGATATATATATATATATATATTTACTCCAACATGTCATTTGTGAGAAGAATATTAGAAAGTCAATACAACTAATAATCCAATAATGTAATGGATAAAAAAACAATATATGCATTATTATATCATCTATCAAATTGATCATGGTGAAAACATTTGCTTGTGGTGTCACCTAATATTTATCTCTTAGATACAGGTTGAATTAGATCCATTCATCTTTCTATATCTGACCGTGGACCATAGACTACATGTATGTTATGTTGTGAACTTGTGATTATATATAGCTTCCACACATGACATATACACTCATTCTTAATGGCTTCTCTGTTTCTTTTCCATGTGGTTGGTTTAGTATTATTACTATCTAAAACACCACTGCTTTCTTCTTCTCCAACTTCTGTTTCACAACCCTTTGTATTGAAACCGGGTTCACACCTCTCTGTGGAGAACAAAGACGACTTCTTGATATCACCCAATGGCCTTTTCACCGCAGGATTTTACGCTGTTGGGAAGAATGCATACTGCTTCTCAGTATGGTTTACTAAACCTCTCTCAGACAAAAGTCACACCGTTGTTTGGATGGCTAACCGCGATGTACCAGTTAACGGAAAACTTTCAAAGCTTTCCTTATTAAAAACTGGAAATCTTGTTCTAAGGGATGCAACCCAACCATTGCCCATTTGGACCACAAATATTATAGACTCCAAAGAGCCTGCTGAGCTTATTATGAACAATACCGGAAACCTTTACCTTCAAAATCAGTACAACCAAACTGTTTGGCAAAGCTTTGGTTCTCCTACTGACACCCTTCTTCCACTTCAACCACTCACCAAAGATACACAACTTGTATCTTCAAGAAGTTTAACGAATTACTCTTCAGGGTTCTACAAGCTCTACTTTGACAATGATAATGTCATTAGACTTGTGTTTAATGGCCCTAAAGCAGCAGGTACTTATTGGCCAGAACCTAAGTTAACAGCATGGGCATCTGGTAGGAGCACATGGGCGAGCCGAAGGACTGCAACCCTCGATTTGTCCGGTCATTTTGTATCAAGTGATAGTTTATTCTTCAACACGACAGATTCTGAAAGTCAGTTGGTGAGAAGGTTGACTGTCGACGTTGATGGTAACTTTCGAGCCTATAGTCTAGATGAGACCAGAGGAATATGGAAAGTTACTTGGCAGGCTATTTCTGACACTTGCAGAGTTCATGGAACATGTGGAGACAATAGTACATGTTCTGTTATTCCTGCTTATGGTAGGAAATGTTCCTGCATACCGAATCACACGATGATCAATCGCACAGATTGGTCTTATGGTTGTAAGCCAAAGTTCAATGCAACATTATGTGGAAATGGTGAGGATGATTTCCTGAATTTTCCTCAGTTTGATTTCTACGGTTATGAGGCTAGATATGTGCCTAATACAACATTAGATGAATGCAAGAAAGTGTGTTTAAGCATCTGCAACTGCAAGGGATTTCACTTTAACTACGAGGCGGATGGCTTTTACTCTTGTTACGCCAAATTTAGATTGCTAAACGGGTTCAGAACAGTGAGTTCAAACGGTTCCATGTATCTAAAGGTTCCCAAAAGTATCTCCCAATTGTCCAAGAGCAATAATATTGTTCAGGGAGAAAGCTTAATCTGCAGTGAGAAATTATCAACTATCCAACTTGATAGAGCGTATGAAAAGAACCCGAAAAATGAGTCAGTGAAGTCCCTGATGATATTCACCTATGTATTTGGTGCACTGGAGGCCATTTGCATTATCTACTTCTTCTATGGAACTCGAAATCAATCAACAACACAACAAGGTTATCTCCAAGCTGCTACAGGATTTCAGAGATTCAGCTATGCAGAACTGAAAAAGGCTACTGACAATTTTAGCAAAGAGATAGGGAGAGGAGGTGGTGGAATTGTGTACAAAGGAGAAGTTTCAAACAATCGAGTCGCTGCAGTCAAACTTCTTAAGGAATTCAGTAACAACCAAGGTGAAGCTGAACTTCTAGCGGAGATAAGTACCCTTGGGAGGCTTAACCACATGAATTTGATAGACATATGGGGCTACTGTGCTGAGAGAAAACACAAACTGTTGGTTTATGAGTATATGGAAAATGGGTCATTGGCTCAAAACTTGCATTCTAGTAAGCTAGATTGGAGAAAGAGGTTTGACATCGCGTTGGGTACCGCCAAAGGACTAGCTTATCTGCACGAAGAATGCTTGGAATGGGTTTTGCATTGTGATGTTAAGCCTCATAATATATTGCTAGATAGTGACTGGAATCCAAAGGTTGCAGATTTTGGGCTGTCTAAGTTATTGGACAGAGATGAAGCGCGTAATTCACTCTTCACAAGAGCAAGAGGGACAAGAGGTTACATGGCTCCAGAGTGGTTGTTTGTTAATCATCCAATAACCTCAAAGGTTGATGTTTATAGCTACGGGGTTGTGATGTTAGAGATGATAACAGGTAGGAGCCCTGCAGATGATCAAAGTGTAGAGTCAAAGGGAAGGCTGAATAGCTGGGTGAAAGATAAGATGTTGGCGGCCGGTGGAACGAACGAGTGGATCAAAGAAGTTGTAGATGTTACAGTTGGCGGAAAATACAACACGAAGAAAATGGAAATTCTGATTAAGGTGGCTTTACTGTGTTCAGAGGAAGATAAAGATGCAAGACCAACCATGAGTCAGGTGGTGAATATGTTGCTACATGTAGAGGAAGATAGTGATTACTATGAGAATCGTGTTTAGTTATAATCTTCAGTAGTGTTGGTTATTAATTTTCTTGTGAGTATCTCTTTTATATGTTTAATTATGCAAATGTTCAATTGATAGTATTTGATAAAGGATGTTATAGAGGCTAATTAGGAATTTGAAGAAATGTAGATTATATATCATATATATATGCTGATTACCTTATAAAATGGTTTAATCTTTCATGCTGTTAATCAGCAGATGATTATAATTCAGTAGAGGTGGTCATAGGATATTATATGATGCTAACTTCAAATGAAAAAGTCCGCAGCAGCCTTATAATGCATTTAATGTTACGATAGGAATAAATGAGAAGGGTGAAATTGTAATAAGGTCATAGTTAGAGGGTTATGTTGAAAGATTGCTAGTTAGTTGAACTTCTAACTAACATTAGTTAGTTAGTTAATCCCTGTCCTATTAAAGGCAGGATCATTCATGAATAGAACAGGCTTGATTTGATCATTTCTTTCTCTTTGATTCTCTTGATCGTATCAAGTGGTATCAGAGCAGTTCGATCCTTCGAACACTTTGAAATTCAAATTCAATGACGACCACACGTAATCAATCGTTGGAACAGAAGGTTCAAGATCACGAAGTTGCTCTGTTACGATTGGAAACAGCAACAGGTCGAAATTTGACAGAATTAGAAGCAATTAAGGCGGCAACAGCGAAGAATTCTTCAGAGATGGAGTCCATGAAGATGCAATTTGTTGAAAATTCGAAACAATTGACTGAAATTCTTAGGAATTTGCAATCGTTCACCACCAATGAAGGTAACTCGATGGAATTCACGAACGGTAATCGGATCGATAGCAACAATAGAGTCAATTGTGCTCATCACAACAGTCATAATAGGTTGACGAAGATGGAATTTCCAAAGTTTAACGGTGTTAATGTTGAAGGTTGGTTATGCCGAGTGGAACATTTCTTTGCCATTGATGGAACACCGGAGAATACAAAGGTCCGTTACGCTATCGTGCATCTTGAAGATATTGCACTATTATGGCATCAATCCTTTGTACAATCCCGTGGGGGTTTGATTGAGGGGATGTCATGGTCGGAGTATAAAAGTTTCATTTCTACTCGGTTTGCGGTGGTGATTGGATCGGATGCCATGGGAGCATTAGCAGCTATTAGACAA
>BJCM01065112.1:0-11594 GCA_018326385.1 Flaveria bidentis | reverse complement strand
GTCTCTGTTCTCAAGAGCAACTCCTCCATCCAATAGGGTATCCACAATCTCAACATACCTGAAGTATTGCTGAGTCATGGTCTCACCTGCTTTGAAGGTGAAGTTTTCAAACTGCTGCTTCAGGAGATCCTTCTTGTTCTCCTTTCCTTCAGAAGAACCCTCATACATCAGTTTCAATGCATCCCACAGCTGTTTAGTTGTTTTGCATTTCTTGAAACCTCTGTATACAAAGTTAGGAAGAGCAGTCTGAAGGGTTGTTATGACCTTCCGGTCAATCTCTACTCTCTTTCTGTCTTCATCTGAGTAGTCAGCCACAGCCTTGGGGATCATACCGCCACCAGTAACAGAAGGGGTGTATGGTATGTAAGGTCCATTCTCAATAGACTCCCACATTCTTGAGTCTAGAGACCCGATGAAACCTTCCATTCTTAGGCACCAGGTATCAAAGTCTTCAAGAGTGATTAGTGGGGACTTGTTCATGGTTCTAGTTTTCCTATCAGTTTTGGAAATGGCTTCCATTTGAAAAGTTTAGTATTTGTGTGTGAGGGATCTAAAGATGGTGAGATATTATATCAAGAGCCTGGAATGCTCTGATACCAAATGTAGTACCGGTGAAGGAGGTCACTTACAACACAATAACACAAAGAGGAGAATAAACTAAGACTTAATCAAACAGTGAACTGGATTAACCATAATATATGATACTAAGAACACAAGTAATTTAGTAAGAGACAGAACAAGAGAACAAGATACATAAGTGTATGGTTTTCACGAATGCAGTATATTGATTTCTCAAGTTCTATTACAAGTGTTACAAAGCATAAAAGAAAGTTACAAGAACCTGAGATACTTATACTATATTCTACAGCCGGTCATACTATGAAAGCCAGCTAGATACAATTGACTAGACACAAAACAAAATCAATTGTAGAGTCAAAAGGCAAATTGCCTTTTGACTAGTGACTATGATATGCCATAGTTCACATCCTTATCTATTAAAAAAAGGATAAAGTACATGAAGTAGAAAGTTACAGACTCAAGACCTTAATGTACAGTTACCAAAAGCATGGACCTTTTCACCAACTCATGTAAGTTGGTGACTTTACAGAGTTGCAGCGGAAAGGGGTCCAACTTTATGGAAAAATACATCAGATAAAGCATATTGTTAAAAGTCTTCGGAAGAAATCTGTCTTCAAGAGTTGAGCTTCAGAAATCTGTCTCCAACTTTATGGTAGTACCCGATGGGAGGCATACCCGGGTTGGACCTGTTTAAACCCTTAGGTTGGAACTGGGTTTAGTTTTTTAGTGAACCCGACCCGAACCTGGCCCGGTCTTAAACTCGAATTGAACCCGGTATTGGACATAAAACAAGAAAAGAAAAGAAGAAAAAAAAAAACTCAACCCGGTTTCGGACCCGACCCTATCCGGGTATGACGGGTAGGATTTTCAAGTAAGTGAACCCGACCTGGGTTCATATCCGGGTTCACCAATATCCGGATACAAACTAACCCGATTGGACCCAATCCGGTTTGAACCCGATTTCAGGTATGACCCAGAACTCGGCTGCGCATCTCTAGAACTACAATATATGTTTTGAGACATGTATTGGATTAGGCCCACTCGAGCCCAATTCAGAAAACAAAAGCCCCTCGTTTAAACCCTTAAACCTCTTATTTCATTTTCTCCCTTTTCACGTTTCTTCAGCTGTCTGCAAATTTTCCTTTGAAAATCGGCTCATCAATGGCGTCAAATCAATCCACATCACGAAAGCGAAAGAACAAAGGTTTAGGCGACACCAACAAGAAGAAGAAGAAGCATCAAGATCTCTCCGATGTAAAAGAACTCGGTAAACAACTGCTTTCATCAAGAGCTCACATCAACAACCTCCCTCTTCTACTCAATTTTCTCAATCCAACGTCTTCTTCACCCCCTGAGTTCATCCTTGAATCTATCATCTCTCTGCAATCGTTCTTTACACCTCTCTTTCCTCAACTCCCCTCTTCTTCCGCTAAACCTACTGAAGATCCTGAATCCATTTACCTAACGTGGGTGCGTTCTAAGTTTGATGAGTTTGTTCAGTTTCTGATTCAGCTTGCGGTTTCCTCAACGCTCTCTGAAGAAGCTCTCAGAGTAAGTACAACATCTCTTGTTATTGTTAATGACTTAATTCTATTGGAGGATGATGTTACTGAATAACTGTGTGTTTGTTCTAATTTATGTTGTTTAATGATGTGGAAATTCAGGAAGTGGTGGTGGATACTTTGATGGAGTGTGTGAAGGATGGAAATGCAGGGAAGTTTCATTCTTCTGCATACAATAAGTTCATCCATACAATGGTGAGTTTCTTGCTCCATTCTTGTCTTATTTATATAGTTTGTTGTTCATTTTGACAGTTCACACATAGGTTTTTATGATTATGGTGGTAGTTTAATGATCACCTATGGAGAGTCTCTTGGTTACACCGAAAAGAGGCACATTTGTAACAAATAACACTTGTTTGATAGTTCAAAGTAATTTAGGACTTAGGAGATCCATTGCTAGAATAAATTGGGAAATTTATAATAAAGAAAGATTGGAAAATCATTCTAGAACAGGAGTCATAGTCTTTGTATACGGGTGTAAAATTGTTAGAAGGTGCTACCATAGAATTCTGATTTCAGTGTCAACCCAGCGGCTTCTATTAGGAAGGCAATGAAATGGAAGACCTTTTCTGGTCCCCTGAGAAATTCTTCGCTTTTAATAAAAAAACTTCCCATTAATCAATAGATACATACTCTAACTCTTTAAAGTCCATGCTTTTTTGAAATATAAATAAAACAACATTCCATGATCCATCTGCCCCTCCCTCAAACTGATAACGATTCATCTGCCCTTTAAGACTTATTCAATCAGGCTATTGATAAGATAAAGGAGAGAATGTATGATATAGTATTTCATTTTGATAAGTTGCTGTCTTTGTATAGGTTATATGAAATGCTTACTCGCTATCCAGTAGACCAGTATCCACTCTCTAGACTCTCAAAGTCCATGAATCTTAGTGTATGAACTACTAAAACAGGACAAATGACCAGATAAGCAAGAAGGCTTTTCTAAAAGCTAGAACAAAAATAAATAAAAGAACTCTGAAGTCTCAATGTCTCATCATCCATGACAGTTAGTAGTCATAATATAGTTAATATTTTTGTTTTTATTTTACTAACATGGTGGAGCCCTGGAGGGGATTACCTGTTACGGGTTCCTTTTTACCTTATATATCCATGGTTTGTCTCTATGAGAATTTTTTTATAATTTGACATCATTGATGCTTTACAGGTCTATTCCATTGAGGAGTCTAATACTTTGTTAAATCTACTTGTGTCAAAGTATTTCAAGTACATTGATGTCCGGTAAAAAGATCCAATCGTTATGAACACACTTGATCCTTTTTTTTTATTGTTTATGCTTATGTCTGTTATATTGGTCCTTAACTTTTTTCTTTTGTGTGGTAGATATTTTACTTACATAAGCCTGGAGAAGTTAATTCGAACTCTTGATGTCAACCAATGCTCTGGTACTCTTTGGCCCCTGCACATTCATTTTAATGGTTTTATTACAAAGTTTAACAATGTTATCGGTGATACATCTTTCTATCTTTCTTTTCTCATTAATGATTCCATGATTGTTGGTTGAATGAATTTGTCACCAGATGTCAGATTTGAGAGTGCAGATTCTGAAAAGGAAAGCCCGGCAAGAGCCAGGTTGGTCTATGCTGTCTAGCTGTGCTTGTTAATTTCAAAATTAGCTTGTTATTTGAAAATATTTGTGTGTGAATCTAATTTGACGGGCTAATTTAGCAACCCGGGTTATAGCTTTTCTGTTGATTGCCTTGTATGTATAAATTTGCAATGTGTACATTCATACGTATATGGACAATTGACTTTACTATGTCATGAATGGATGGTCTTACAAGATGCAAAACAAGTTTGATTTCAGAATATTAAATTTCCAGTCTTTGTATAGACTGCATCATACCGTTATAAATGTAATTCTCTTTTGATGAATGAATTATGATATGTGGTTCAGGCCACCTTGAATCTTTTGTAAATTTACCAGAGATTCATGTCACATAAGTGATGATATGTACGTGAAGTTTAATCTATATTACCAGGACATGTCAGCATGCCTAAGTTGTAATGAAAGTATACCCACTGATCTCTATATACTCTGTATAATCTACAAAATTGGTTTACAGTTCAGGGTTTGTTTTCATATCATGTCAATGGTAGCTACTGATTTAACATATATTAGATGTTCTATATGTGTCTTTTTATTTCTATATATTGCCATGTCATCTTTGATAGATTTGGGTTTAGTGCATTTACCCTTTTACTTGCTAGATAGAAGTTATCTGTGTGCGCCATATTTGGGGACCTATGCCTAGATCATACCTTGCTTTTATAGCATGTTCTTTCTAATTTCATAACTTTCTAGTTAACATGCTTACAAGCTTATAGAAAATTATGTATTATCTACTCTTTTAGCTTTATGAACCACAATTTGGGAACATGGACATTGTTTGAAAGTTAAGATCCTAGTTCCTCATGTCTCTAATATAGTATTAGGTCTCTATGAAAGTAGACCCATGAAAAGTCGGTATGTTAAAAAAATCTTATGATAAAGCACTTCAATTTAGCCCATTTATGAAGCACATGTTAATACTTTAAGATATCCTTTTTGGTTTACTAGATATATGTTACTTAAAATTGGTCTTCGTGTTTTACTTGCTTATTCTTGAACAATGTATTTGACATATAAGATCAATTATGAAGACATAATTTGTTGTCATGTTGCTTGTTCTATCTCAAAGTTGAGAATTTGAAGGTCATACAAATTGTTCAATTTTGTTGTCAGTTAGCAATTTGGCACATGAGCATGCATACCTTTTAGTTATTTTTTAAAATCTATGATTAATTCTTTTAAGTTGAATTGGAAGTATTTTCTATTAGGTTAATTTTGTTCTAGCAATGCTGTTGCATGACATGGATCTAACAGCGTGATCTTTTAAGTGCAGTGGGGAGCTTTTAATACGCAATATACATCATGTTATATCTAAGATCCCTCCCCTTGAACAAATTGGTGAAAAAACTGAATTGGAAATGTGGAATGCATCAGGTGAGAACTCTTTTTCTTGTTAAATAACTCATATATTGCATCTGTTCTTATACTTTCTTTGTATGTCAGGTGTTTTCACCAAGGACAATAAAACAGAAACCAAGAAAACTAAAGGAACCGAAGGAAAACATGGCAAGGTCAAGAAGTCTGACAACGACGTTAGTCTTTGATTTTCTGATTTTTTATATATATTTTACTCTTTGTAATGACTAAAATCTGTATATTTTTTAAATTTGATTGATATATACGATTCTTGTTCTTTTCAAATATATTCTTTCATTCCATATTTCTCCATGGATGCTTTGTTTTGTCAGGTGTTTTATGCAATATATAATGCATCAGGATTCTTTTTGTTTATTAATTCCAGGTTCCATCATCAACTATTATTTCCAAAAAGATGAAGTTGAAATTTTCTAAAGCATGGATGGCATTTCTTACATTACCACTTCCTATTGATGTGTACAAGGAGGTAAGTTTTTAGTGATTTATTCATTATTGTGCATATGGTTCTATACTCAAGGTATGCAAAATAGAACATAAAGCATACAACTTTTTTTTTGGTACATGACTATGTTTTTGTCTTTTCATGCTTAGGTTCTTGTTACTCTTCATCAGGCAGTGATCCCTTATTTGTCGAATCCCATTTTGTTGAGGTGGGTCTCATCTGCAGATATATTCAATTATTTTTTTGACATATATATCACATGTCTTTCTTTTAACAACAGTGGTTCACATGCAGTGATTTTTTGACAAGATCTTATGACATTGGAGGTGTTATAAGTGTAATGGCTCTTAGCAGCTTGTTCATTCTTATGACAGAACATGGTTTAGAGTATCCAAATCTATATGTGAAGCTTTATGCACTCCTTCAACCCTCCATATTCATTGCGAAACACAGAGCCAAGTTCTTTCAGGTTACTCTTGCTTATCATCCTGTGATATGCTTTAATTTTGTATTAAAATTTTATCTTCAAAACTTTATTACTGTCTATATAAGTTTCATACTTTACTGGGAAACCTGCAATTGCTATTTCATGCTAATAAATGTCCATATTGTTTTGCAGCTTCTTGATTCATGCCTGAAATCACCACTTCTTCCCGCTTATCTGGCTGCTTCATTTGCTAAAAAACTAAGTAGGCTAGCCCTTACTGTCCCTCCTTCTGGAGGCCTTGTCATTATTGCTCTAATCCACAATCTTTTGCGAAGGCATCCTTCGATCAACTGTTTAGTGCACCAGGTAATAGAACATGATCTGACATTTTTTGTAAATTTGTTTGGAGTACACAGATTCATTTCGTAATGCTTAAATGATGACATGTATAATGATAGCTTTTACATGCCTAGACAAATAAACCGTTTGAGATGAGGGAACTGATTAGTGATATTATTGGTTATAAGGTTAATACATATGTAGATAATTATATATAAGTGTTCGGTACAGAATCAATTTAAGTAGAGAAGTGAAAACCACATAAACACATGTATCTATTGCTTTAACTAGGTCGTTATGTAACTCCATAACCATCTCTTTCCTTCTTCTGCCATCTTTGAATATCACGAAATACAAGTGCTTATGCAGTGTTGGGTTTAGCTTTGACCTGTTGGAAAAACTGCATTTGAGGCTAGATTTGAGGTTTCTTATTATTATAAGGTTTAAATCCCAAACAAACCTAGGCTCTTTCCAAAATTGTTTCAAGTCTTTGATAATTGCCAGTTCCTCTTTCATACTTGTATGCAGGTATCTTATTTCTTGGAGTTGAGACATAAGGTCTTACCACTGCATCACATCGTTTGTTGAAAAATCTGTTACTTTTTGCAGGAGGAGAAGGATCAAACGGTCAAGGATGACATCAGCATTAAACCAGGCATTGATCATTTTAACAATGAAGAAACTGATCTTCTCAAAACCAATGCCTTGAGTAAGTTGCAGAACATCTGAGCTTTAATGAAAATAAACATACTTTCTTCTTAATGTTACAAGCCTGTCTTCTTTTCTTATATACCAAGTTTCTAATTCTTGCAGGGAGTTCTTTGTGGGAAATTGATACCCTGCGCCACCACTACTGCCCCCCAGTGTCAAGGTGAAGTATATGTAGTTATTTACAAACAGTAGGCTGTGTTTGTGTTCGTATTCACATGCACTATTCGTGTAGGTTTGTTCTGTCACTGGAGAATGATTTAACGATTCGATCCAAAACCACAGAAGTTGCTGTGAAAGATTTCAGTTCAGGTTCATATGCAACCATATTTAGAGATGAGGTAATATAAATAATATATGTTTTATATTAATATTTCAGATTTGTAAACCACATTAAATCAGTTTTAGCAGCAGATGATTTAAAACAACTTGCCATATGGTATTTTGTGGATGCAGATGAGAAGGAGAGTTAAGCAGGTACCATTGGCTTTCTACAAGGCCATACCTACTTCATTGTTTTCAGAGACTGATTTTGTTGGCTGGAGTTTTCAATCTGAAGAACAAAAACAATGAAGAGCACACTTGCCTAGCCATTATTCTTTTTCTTGGAGGTAGAAGTTGATTGTTGTTAGAACAATAGGGATGAGTTTTGCAAACTATTCATAGCTGTATTCGACTAATCAGATGTGTAATTTTATATTATTATAAGAGAAACATTTTGTTTACTTAACAAATATACATGTTCTTAGTGAACATGTCTTGTCATGTTTCTAAGATTTTAGGTATCTTTACGCAACGGAAATAAACACACTGCTATACGCACACACACGAAAGCAATAAGAACATGAGATTTTATAGTGTTTCGGTTAAGATAACCTACGTTCGCTCTTTGCAACTAGGTATTTTTATTAAGCTCAAGAATAATATTACAATACAATGACAATGCTCTCTCTATATAAAGATAATTAGGGTTTAAAAGAAGTTTCAATGGGTTAGACTCATAACTCTACTCGAAAGCCCAAAGGCTTTCACACCTCAACAATCTTCCACTTGAAGGCCTTACAAATACTCCTGCTAACCATCTAAGTACAAAGCAACCTTATCATTAGTAATCTTCAAGTAATAGAAATCTTTCAAGCCTTCAATTTCAAAGAACAAGCTAAGATTCCAATTCAAATTCCCTAGTTGCAGAGGCCTTTTTTCATCAATTACTTGAAAGGGGCCGTTGAAGCTCCCTCGAGCTCTAACCCAGTCGTGGCAAATTCCACCAACGACCCATCCTCTGTCTCAACTGGTTTACAAGATCCACCAAATTCAAAGATACATCATCGAACTATTAACACTCTCCAAATTCAGCAAACAATCACCATGAGAGATTTTTTCAGTCGTAGTCTTTAGAACCCGATGATTCTTCTTGATTGTACCCGGAACATGCCCCATGCTCCCACTGTCTTATGACCACATTCAGCTACAATCTTTGCTCCAGACTTCATGTTACAATCTTTGCTCCAGACATCATGTTTGCAAAATGAACTCTCTTAGCAACAGATTTAGCGAACCCGACTTTGACTTGCTTAATCGGGTTGATCAATACCTCAACAAGTACCTTCACCATGTATAATGACCCATGCTTATCACCACGAGCAATCACTTGGTTCCCATTGATTACCCTCCATTTATCACCATCAAACTTGACTTCCATTTCTTGTTAATCCAATTTACTAACAGAAATTAATTTCTTCTTTAAACTTGGAATCACCTTGACATTCTTTTCCATGTAGTTCCCAGTAGAGTCACCAAATCAATATCACCCATGCCTATTAAATCAAGCATTCAACCATCAGCGATACGTACCTTCCTAAAATTGCCTATTTTTAGATTCACCAACATTACACCGTTGTGTATGGCGTGAAATGAAGAACCTGAATTCACGATCGAAGATTCCACACTGTATTCAGCCTCAAGAATTAACACGTCACCATCATTGACATCCTCAGCAGCAGTGTCAAAACTTTTCTATGGACATTGACGGTTAACATGTCCATCCTCGTTGCAGATCCAACACCTCACATTTTCCGAGTCCGAGTTGAACTCTTTCCCCGACTCCCACTGGCTCGACTATTTTCCCTTCCCCCTGCCAACATGTAACATCTCAGAAGATGATTCAATATTTACACTTTTCAAACGTGTGTCTTCACCTATCATAATGTCTCGGATCTTTTCAAATGTCATTTCATTAGCTCCCATAGAATTTGTAACAATAATTACAGTCCCGGATCAACTATCAAGCAGTGAAGATAGCAGCACCAAGGCTCGAGTCTCATTATCAAATTTTATTCCCACTGATTCTCATCTAGTAAGAATAGATCATTAATATGGGAGGTGACTGAGCTTCCTTCTTTCATTCTCGTCATGAACAATTTCTTTATCAAGAACACCTTGTTAGCTGCAAACGGCTTTTCATACATATTTGACAAAGCTAACATCATACCACTTGCAATGGTTTCTTTCATGATGTTAAAAGCAACGCTCTTCGTCAAAGATAACATAATAGTCGCTCTAGCTTTCTTGTCCTTGGAATTCCAAACTACTTCTTCAGCTTTCTTCATACCCTTCGATTTATTTTCCAGTACCATATCCAAATCCTATTGACACAGTAATGCCTCTATTTACATTTCCCACCAACCAAAATCAGTTCCATTGAACTTGTCGATGACAGTCATCCTGTCTTCAGCCATAATAGCAAACTAGAGACAAAAAACAAACGAAATAGGCACGTTGAACAGTTGATAACTAGTCAACAAAGGATAGACAAACCAGATCCGATACTTCCAACCAAAACCCTAGGCAGGCGCAGAACCCTAAACGATTGCAGCGGCGGCGACAACCCTAGACGATTATGATGGCAGTAACAACCCTAGGCGTCGGCAGAAACCCTAGATAGTGACAACGGTGAAAATCTTCAACAATACTCAAAAGCCTGATGCTCTGATACCAGTTGTTAGGTATCTTTACGCAGTGGTTCGGTCAAGAACACGAGATTTTATAATGGTTCGGTCAAGATGACCTACGTCCACTCTCTGCAACAAGTATTTTTATTAAGCTTAAGGGACAAGATTACAATACAATGACAATGCTCTCTGTATAAAGATAATTAGGGTTTAAAAGAAGCTTAAATGGGTTAGACCCATATCTCTACCCGAAAGCCCAAAGGCATTCACACCTCAACATAAGATCCTTGAACTTTTCCTCAAGCTTGAAAAATTAAAAAAACTTGGTTCACAGAACTTGAAAAGATACATAGATGTATTTGCTTAACATCTTTCCACTAAGACTTGTTATTGAAAAGTTGAGTGGGTTAATGAAGAAACTAAAAGTTCCAGCAGGGCAAGTCTCAGCATCATATTTCTCACAACTTGTTGAGTTGAGGATGAAAAACTTACAGATAAACAAGTCTATTGTTTGTGAGTTATTTAAGATCGGCTCATTAAAAATTTAAATTAAATTGAGCTTAAACAAGCTTAAGCTTACAATAATGTTCATCTTGAATGAGATTGAGTTCAACCTTGAAATATCGTGATAAGCTTACTATTATTGTAATTTTTGTTTAATATATTAGTTGTATATTTACATTAAAAATATTATTATATATAAAGTTATGTCAAAATAATTAAAAAAGCATCTTATGTTATATATAAAAGTCATACTTATAAATGTACACAAATAAAATATCTTACCAATTAAAAATAATTAAACTCAAACTTAAAAAATTACTCGTGTTTATGACTTACGTTATGGAAATAAATCTCAATATGAGCATGCTACTATTAATGCTATATCTTCTTCACGCCTAGCCAAAGGGAGCTAGACTAGAAGCTGGAAAGCACATCAAAACTCAACATCACATTCATTAAAATTGATTATTAGCGTTAGTTTGAAAGTAGTGTGGTAGCTTGAACATTCCTCTAAGAGGGGCGGATGCGAAATTAATATTTTTTAGGAGGCTGAATTCGAGTTTTAGATACAAATTTATACTATCAAACTAAAATTTTACACTATCGTTTAACACTACCAATAAAAATAAGAGGCCGGTCCCAACATTTGAAAGGAGAATGTGGTTAATTGTACTTCCTTCAACTTTATAAATTTAACATTTTGTTTACTCATAAAATTCATTTATTGTCCATGTAACCAACTCGAATCCACATCAAATAGTGAATTGAATAAACACTAGGTGCCATAATGTCAAGAGATCATCAGATTTATTCAATGTTGTTGAGACCGGATCGGACCGTCCGACCAGTTCGACCGCGAATCGGGGCTGGTCCGGTCCGGTCTGGTGTGACTCGTTTTGAACTGGTCGAACTGGTCGGTTCGTCCCGAACCGCTAGTCGGACCGGGAAACCAGACCGGTTTTTCTTTTTTTCTTTTTTATTTTTATTTTAATGGGTAAAAACGGGGTGTTAAACTATAAATTAGTACGTCGGATATACAAATATAGTTATTTTATATATAACTATAATA
>BJCM01065111.1:0-24827 GCA_018326385.1 Flaveria bidentis | reverse complement strand
AAGGTGGTGGGCAGCTGTGGTTGACAACGGTAAGGGTGACGATGAGTGGCAACGGTGGTCTGGTAGGATGGTGGTAGTGGCGGTTTAATAAAGTAATGGTGGTTAGAATTTTAAGGTTGAAGATGAAGTTGTGGGTCCTATCTTTAATAAATATTAATTTTCTTAATAGTCAATATATTTTGGTTATTTTACTAGGACTTAACAGAAAAAGATTACAACCATCCACGTTAGGGACCTTTTGTGTTACATTTGACAAATCTTGTAATCTTTAAAACTAGGAACCAAAAGTAAAAACAAGCCTAAATATAGGGATCGTTCATGTAACTAACTCTGTTAAATATGTATTGTTTGTGCAATTTGTTTCCATATACCACTCCCCTTACCCACCTTACCTTTATAAAAACATCTCCTTTATGCTTATATATCGAGTCAATAATTTTAACCCAAAAAGAATTAGAGTACAAGAATGGTGATATCTTCATTTTCATTTTAGATACGGGCCAAATGAAAACATGCTACCAAAGCCCAATCCACCATGACTACTTTTGTCTACCATTATTACCATTGTTAGCGCACAACTAATCCATTTTAAATGTTTAGATAGCTCATGCCCATATAAGATTTGAGCGAATACCTTTAAGTTTGTCTTTAAACTTCAAGGCATAAGTTTGTGTTTAAACCGTAAAGGCATTGCAAATAGGGAGAGATAATATATAATGATGAAGCCAAGTACCGCTGTAAAGAAAGTAAACCTGCTCAACTAAAAACATATTGGCTTTGCACAAAGCAAGCTTGTATTCGCGGAGACCAACCTCTAGACATAGCCATGTATCCTTAAATCGGAATGCCATAATAACGGAAGGTAAAGCAAGACGATGTACACCCTAAATTAGAAGTCAAAAGTCTATCAACCTCAACATGAGAAACCCCGACACCATCTAGAGAAGATGTGCGCATATTGGTTTTAAGACGGTAGCATGAAAGAAGCAATTTAACATCATTGGATGTTTGTTAAATTTGATTCCTCCCAGGTTTAATCAATGATCCACATCTATTTCTAACCAAAACTCATATAAGACATGATCAATTAAATAATCCTAGAAACTGAATTATATGACTTTGGCAAAATCAACTTTGAAAATCACTAATTTCAATTCTTATGCCCCTTCTTGTATCAATCAACATGCTCGTTCAACATCCAAAGGTTGTTAAGGGTTTATGTTATGAACTAAAATTTATACAACAATTGTTATAAATAAAAAAAAACATTCACCACTTACAAACAATTATATATATATACATATATGTAATTAAAAATATACAATTCAGGCCAAATCAAACCAAGTCAAGTTTAAACGAGTCAATTAGCTGAGCTGGCTTGGTTTTGTAAGCGTTCAAGCCGATTTAGCTCGGTTTGTAAACATGTTGCTTTTGAGTGAACATTTTTGTGCTTTTTCTGATCAAATTTTGAACTTTTAGCTATGAACAGTCCTATCATTAAACCTGATGTTATAAACCATGAACTCTAGACTAAATCAAATTAACATTACACGAGCTGAACATTTTAATTTACTTTATTTTTGTACAAATCATCTAGTTTTAGTGGTTTCTCTATAATCTCTGGTTGCTTACAAGATTTTGATAGGTTTTAATAACTTGATTATATTAAAAAGCCTTTCAAAAAAAAGGAAGATTATTATATTAAAAAAGAATCCAATATAATAAAAATAAATATCTTCTAAAGTGGCGAGAAAACGATCAAGGGGCGTGGGTTTGACCATAGAGTATGTATGTGCAATAACTTCCTCATTCATTCATGGAGATGGTGACTTTGAGAATTAGATATCATAAGATTTGATTAAATGAACATGGAGAATGACTTGCTCATAACTCCATTCCAACCCACTACCAGATTTCACTTCACTTAAATAAATATTCATTTTAATAAAAGATATATTTTTTCTTCTTAACTCGTTAGATTTTTCTTACCAAACATTATAATATAAGTTATTAATTATATCAGCTACGTCGATTGCTACCATCCACGACTTGTGCACTTCAAAGTCTCTGATTAAGTCACGTCACTCTATTAATTATATATATTTTTTATTTTTGGTAACCAAATATTTAACAAGGAGTGGTTTTGATTGGCTGGTGATCGCGCTTTGGCAGACCTGTGCCACCTGGGTTTCGCCCTCCCCTAGGTGATTTATTGAATTTTTTTATTCTTTTAGTTACCCTTCATTTAGTAATAAGCTTCTTAAGGGATGGTTTATACATTTAATTTTTTTAGTAATAAAAACCAAAACATTGTGTGAAGTTTATTTGTTTTAGTTTACTTTTTTTATGAGTTTTTTTTATTTAGTTTTGTTTTATTTTTACCATATTTTACTCTTTTTTTTCAAAGTGGTGATGGGATAATTGCAGAAACAAGTGAGTCACAACTATACTTTATAAGTTTATATAATATACAAGAATTATATCTGTAAGCTGCAATTTCTAAAGTTTCAGTCACAAATAAATATTTCTGAAATAAAGTCATTTTTTTTCACTCGTTCGCTTTTACAAAAGTATTTTTGTTAACATATCACAATCTTATTATAAAATTAAAACACGGTTTTTAATAAATGTCATTTGTTCGTCATTATAAAAGTGTTTTTTGGTTACATAAAACAAACAATATTCAGTTCTTTCTTTATCATGGAAAATACGTTTCACAACAAAATATATTTATGCTTTTCTATTTGAAGAAATATCACAGATTGCTATGTCTTTTATAGTTGTTTATACAACTCTTAGTATGTAAGCCGGTACCATTTACGTTTGGAAAATGTGATATGAACTTATGTAATAAAACTGATTAAAGAAAACATGTGAATTTTGATGCATCATGGTAATAAGTTTTGACACATTGTTGGATGTAAACATGTGGGTCAATATCAATTACGAGATTTCAGTAACTTTAAATATTTAGAAGCATCACTGTAACAAATCTAAACATCCCCAAGGGGATAGTTTGGTGATAATAAAAATATATTCTCAACTAAATGTTTGTGGGTTATGTACAAATTTTGTGAATTTTCTAATAATAAAAATTATTGTAGAAAAAGCAAATTTGAACGCAACATTGAAGGTGTTAGGTGCACCTTTAATAGATACGAGTACGTCAAAAGTACCAATACAACATTTTAGTAAATTACTAATTTCGCATGTATCATTGTAATGAAATTAAATGCACTGCTAAACATGTTAAACATATCGTTCTAAAAGTTAGGATGCATTACTTACTTTGACACTGCAAGGGGCACAATTCTCTTAATTTTTTAATTTTTCAGAGGCATCATTATACAAGATTAAAAGTGTCGTTATAATTAACATGTATATATGAAAAAGGTCCAATTAAAAAAGAAAATTGTTAGCAGACGTGGGGCTAGCCCATTTGATAGAGGCTTTGCCTTTTAAATGAGAAATCATGAGTTCAAATTCAAGCATGATGTAACTTGGTGTAAATTAAAAATAAAAGCATAATAGATTTGCCATGTAAAAAAAAGAAAAACATTATATAGAACACATACCAAAGTAGATAGAATATATTTGATTTAATGGTATAATTATTAAAACCTAAATAATATAAATAATATTAGATATAGCAATTTAGCTGAATCTATTTTTGTTTTAGATTTGAAATGAACAATAACCATGTAACCAGTTTCTTTTTTGTGTTTCTATTTTACTTTTCATGTATGTTATAAGTTTTTAGTAATTAGAGTGTTGTATTGTTGTTCTCTGTCCTATACTAGATATCACTAATACAAACGAAAACCATTGTTTGTTACACTTTAAATCAAAACAAGGAAAGAGAGAGAAAGAGATGGTGTCATTATGATAAAAAGAGAGGATGAAAAACATTGAAGAATAAGCTTAAAGTATTTTAGAGAAGAAGAGAGAGAAAAAAATATAAGAAGAAAAAATGAACTTATAGTATCAGAGAAGAGAAGAAGAAAAAGTATTCGTCAATAAAAAAAAAAGAAGATCTATTAAACGAATGGTGTTGACGTGGAGGCGTTCACGTCCAACCCTAGTTGATGATTCTCTTATTATATAATTGAAAATCCACAATAAAACTCGGTTTGTATTTTATAAAACGTAAAGTATAGTAAAAAATATAAGTTTTAGTTTTTGGTTATATTATATTTACCACACATGCACGCTTTTAAATAATAAAATGGAAAGGAAAGGAAAGGGAGGAGAAACGGCCACGTAGGTGGAAGAGCATGTGGTAGCTTCATGTGGTTTGTTTGTTGGTTTATCAAGTAACTCATTCCTCCAATTGACTTCTTTTCTCTTAGGATCAAATATAAAATGTTAGTTTATAAATATATCTATAATTTGACCGGTAAGAAAGAAACTAAGCAAAATAATTTAGCTTCACATGTAACTCTAACTTTTAATAATTCAATTATGTATACTAATTGTTCTTGATGAGAATTGAGAAACCAAATTAAATATTCTTTGTTTCATGTAACACAAAAGAAAGCTATTGTTATTTGTTTGGTCACACTACTAGAAAATTGTTAAATTTTCTATATACATATGTTTTTAAAAATTACAACAAATGTATTAGATCTGATGGTGAATGGGTGTAATCTAAAGGTGGACTTGTATTTAACTAAAAACTTAATGTTCATTAATGTTAAGTATCATTAGTGTATTTTTTAACACTGATTCGAATGATAAGCGTTATTTTAATTGAGCGCACATATGTGATCCCTAGCCGAGATTACACCCCAACCCTTTAAGAAAAAAATCAATTACTTGAAAAACCACCTCATTCATATTTGCTTCGAGCGAAACTCGAACACAAAACCTCTTTATTTTTAATCGTTTTGATTACCTTAACTCAGTCACTTGGTTTGAATATCATTGGTGAACCGTTTTGTTTTCTTAAACAATTCGGACATATAGATGCAATATAAGCATTGCACAAAAACCATTGCTTTAAGACTACAGATGCAATTATACATTATAGAGGGACCATCCGTATAAGTAACTCTAATTATAATTAAAACTTCTGATAATAAAACAACTCTCATTTGACTTTTAAGCACGGTGATTATCTAAAGTACACAACAAGCATTTAAATAACTTAAATCAGCAAACCCAAGACCATTTCACAAATACCTATGTATAATTTACAAGTCAATGCAACAAAGTAACATTCTTTTTCTTTTATGACAGAGGTTAAAAAACCAATATATTCTTTCTTAAATATACTTTTAAACTTAAAAGGTATCGTTATTATTTTATACAAGCGAGCGGACTTCTCACACACATACACATAAAATCAATTTTATTTGATATATACCAAATAATTATAATTACTGTGTCGTGTTATAAATTATAAGCTCTTGATATTAGCATTTAATCATATTTTGATATGGTGAACTAAAATTCAATCTAATATATTATTATTAGTCTCTAGACACGTGTAACACAAGTCTAAACAATAAAATAAAATAAAATTTGTTAAATAATAGTTTTAAATTATGGGTTGCAAATAAAATTTATTGATACATATAAGAAAGAGAAAATATAATATATTATAATCAGAAATCTCTAAAATGTCATTTTGATGTTTTTGATGTAAGTTTACAATCAATATTCGGTATTACAATTTTTAGTCCGTCTGTTATCTTCGATGACGCAACATACAATTGACTATGTGAAAACACCGATGTGTAACATATAAACATAGAAAAAATTCATACAGTTTTATAAATAGGGATTAAAACATTTTTTAATTTAAACATAATTAATGGTATTTTAATTTCAAATTCAAATTAAAAAATAACAGAGTTGTTATATACAAAATGATAAAACCCAAAAATTTAAGGCATACTGATATTTTCATATTTTGATGTGTAACAGATAAAATCATCAATTTATTTAATGTATTAAAACAATAAAAAATAATGATAAAAATATATACTGATCAGTTTTTGCACACCAAAAACAGTAATATTTATTTGGTTAAAAGATGTAAAGCTAAAACAAAAATAAGCATCAATAGTTACAAAACACATTAAAAATATACATATCATGAAATATATATATTAAAATTTAAAAACTAAAAGAAAATAGACAAAGTATTTTGGAGTTTAAATAACCATGAGTAGTTATATTGTTTAATCATTATCTTTTGGTAAAATGGTTTTGAGGGGAAAATAAAAATGTAGGTGCTTTATAATTATGACATGTTACAAATGTGCTTTAACATATTGGCAAGTGTCCTAAAATTAAGTCTTTTATTATATATTATAGCCTATATTATGGAAATAATACAAAAAACTTTTTTGATAATAAATACAAAAAAGTTTGAATATTATATTAAGTAACAGAACGTTTAAAATACTAAAACTCTTTACAATATAAAAGGTTTGAAAACCCCAACAAAAGCTCAAAATGTGTATTTAGTTTATATTTATTTTACTAAATTTTAAATAATGTATTTGAATTTTTTAAATTTGTTTTCAAAACAATTTTTTCTATTAGAAAGTAAAATGACGCAACATAAGGTAGTGGGAGTTAAGGGGTCTTATTATTTTTCTTTTTATCATTTTTACTAATTTAAATATTCAAAATGATCATTTATTATGATTTGTAAAATATGTTAGATCAAAATAAAAAAATACCAAGTGACACAAATGTGCTATGACAAGGGTCTCAAATTTAATCTTTTACTATATAAGATTATCCTATTAATAAGTAACATTGAAATTCTACTTATACAATGGTGGTTTATCTTCGTAACTTTTACATAAGTTTTCTTGACTACTAGTTCCTATAGGGATTAAAATAAAATTTTCATAGGGTTGCTATTCAACCGACTATGATTTACGAACAGTTGACCAATAAAAAAGACATTAGCACAAAAGTTGAAAGTAGTAAAAATAAAGATGGCGAATACTTTTTTTGGGAAGCACACATCTTTAAGAAGATACGGGTTACGGGATTAAGATTGTTTGGCATGTTCAAAGATAAATGAGTAGTAGAAACCCTCAATCTCATAGCGAAGGGGAGTAAAGGAAGACTAAAAACTAACATAGAAGGAACAAATTATGCATTATTTGCTAGACTTGTACTTTTGCAAGAACGTGAGTAGTGATAATAGTTCTTTGTGACTCAAGATACAAGTTTGTAATTTCAAAGTGCGTATAGATTCGGTCTTTGCAGCGGTCTTGTATTTTAGCTTGTACTTCACTTTGGTTGTTCTTAATTGTAAGTATTAATATTAGCTACTTTCTACGTTTGTTTTTGGTGTTAGGTTTCTCTATAGTTTTAGGTATGCCTTTATTTTTAAGCGTGCCTTTCTTAAATGTGTCTTAGTTTTAGCTATTTTACTAATCTAAGAGTTTTGATGCCTTCAAATAACTCTATGTTCTACTAGGTACTAATAAAATCTATTATGATACGTTATAGTTTTTCTTGTAAGATTCTATTTAATTTCCAAAACATAGAGGTATTTTCTAGAAGGAGGCTCTTTATCTTATTAAATAGAAGTAAGGTTAACATCATTCCACCCTCACAAAACCTTATGTATAAGTGAGTATATTGTTGTATAAGTGAGATTTTTGTTAGGTATATATATAGGTGTGTTCAATGACAAAGTCAAATTGAAGTAAAATCGCGCTACAAAAACGACATAAGCACATACACTTAAGTTTGTTTCTCCATCACTCTCTCCCTCAAAAGCGCGCACATATACTTATATTAATCACTAAGTTAGTACCCTGTGTATTATACGAGTTGAACTAATAAAATATTAAATAGTTATTAATAAAAATTAATAAATTAAAAACGATTTTTGATATAATATATTATTAACATTACTTACGAGTTATAAAAGAATGATATCATTTTCTAAATTTTTTTTTTGCTTTTTTCAAAAAAAGTTGTTTTTTAAAATAAAGAGTGTCATTTTTATTAATTTCTTTACTGTAACATTGAAATTTTATTATTTTAGTTTCATAAGAATTTTATTTATTAAAAGCCACAAGTTTAAAAATATATTGTGTTTTCTAAAAGTTTGATATTCTTTGAAAAAAATTCTTATTTTATGGATATTATTTCTTTACAAATTGTATTTACAGAAAAATCTCTTTTAATTTTTTTAAAAAATACTTTTAATATGAAAAGAATTAAATACAATTATTTTTTATTAATATGATATTTATTAAGAGAGAAAAACGAGAAAATAAAATTTAAAATCCCTAAATTTGTTCCATGTGGTCTCTAAAAACCTTATTTTATTAGTATAAATCGATATGTTTTTTTTATCTTGAATACATGTTTAAATATTTAATAATAATTATCTAATCTGAAATATTTATTTTTGATTATATTTTTTTTCTTTCTTAATTATATGTACAAGATTGTTTTATAGTTATTATCTGGATGTAAAATTATGTAACTATTTTGCACAGAATAAAATAATATAGAAAGACTAAAAACATCATAGTACAAACACTTAATAAAGACAGGTAATTATAACATAAGATTATACACAAGTTCTATATGTTCAAAAGGGTAGCATAAATATATGTAAAGTGGTCATGAAAATGGAGATAATCGTTTTGGAATGGCTATTTTGCTTCATATCCTATATACCTAGAATTACTTCAAGTACAGTAGATGAGTAGACAACTGTTCAATCAAATAGTCAAAAGCATATTTGACCATTCTATATAATTTATAAGAATAAGTGATGTGGTGGAATAGACATTGTATCTCTTGTAAAAAAAGTGCATATTTATACATTTACTTGCATATGACACATCTTACCAATGTGATGAATGCATATAGATACATTGGTGAAATACTATCATGAAATCTTTACATATGACCTGTAGATCTGACATGTCTACTTTAGGGTAGCGAATTCTTAAGATTATATAAAATATGCTAAATCAATCTTTAATACTTAGGGAAATCTTAGTGGGTAATAAGCCTCTATGAAAGTGTTCAGTGAATGATACATAATACATGCAAGAATACCATCTTATAGATGGAATATATGCTGAATGGGCCTAATAAGTGAAATTTTGACATATTTATAAATCCAAGAGATGCTAGAATTTAAATTTTGTCATGAGTTTGCAAGAAATATGTTAAGAGAACCTTTAGTGACCTACGTACAAGCTCGATGAAGAATTACATGAGGTCTAACAAGAGTTTGGAGCATGACAAATTGACAATCTTAAGTGATATATAAGTTCATTTATTATATAGCATAATATGATGATACGCAATTAAGGACATACCATAATTAATTACAGAGATAATAAAACAGGACCATCAACTTATGACAATGGATCGACAATAAATTTTCCACGTCAGCAGAAAAAGTTCATATATTTACAAGATAATGTCATGGGGTTTTTGCCGATTTAGTGGAACAAACTCGAGTAGGTACCAAGAGGAAAATCTTAGGCGGTAGAATCAAGCCGTGCTATTCAATGACTAAAATATGTATGGTCTGTTAAAAGGTAGTCATAGTTATGTATTGTAATAGTTTAATTTGAATTATTTTTACTATGCTTTTTAGTTATGTGAGTTTTTATTTTTTTATTTTAACTTTAAATTTATTTAATCTTTAAAATGTAATATAAATATTTTTTTAATTCAAAATATAATTACTAAATTATTTTAAATAATAGGAACTTACGAATAATAGTTTATTATAAAATATAAATTTGTTATGAAAATATATTCAAGAAAACGATGATGGGTGAAGATGTAAGAATGTTTGTAAAGGATGAAGTCTTAGAAAGAAAATAAATGTTATTAGAAAATGTGTAAAAATCTAATGAGCATGTTTGTAGAACTGTGAATGTTAACATCCTACATGCTGGATAATTACTTATATGTACTACATATAAGATATTCACATTTACTAAAGAAGTGAAAGAGCAAACCTAAATAACCATTTAATATATTAGGCTATATGTTACGAGTTGATCTTATGTTCAAGGCATGATAGGTGTTGCTTAGACTAATCATGAACTAGAACACCACCCCCTTGAAGTGTGATGACAGGGCGTAGGGGCTTGGCCGTGTGCAAGATCACGAGCGTTCGAGGCATTCTTGGATTTTTTATTTTGATCCACCAACCTTAACATTAAATCTCATTTACGTTTTTTTACTTAAGGCTTACACTCACTCACATAAACACACATGGGCGGCCCTAAGAGGAAGGGAGAAGAGGAGGGGCGGGGGCACCACTTAACAAGGTTAACAAAAACAATAACAATATTGTTGTATCATAATTTTTTACATACATGTTATTATAAAAAAATATATTTTCTACTTTGTTGAGGACCCAAAGTTTTAAAAAAAAATCTTGGGGCTAGCCCTGTAAACATACCTTTGATATACCTTTGAGAGTGTATGTGTGATCACGCCCACTATCTATATGATGTACACATGATATAACTTTTTACCCACACTTATCAAAGTAAAACATATAACATTATAGCTATAATATAAATATGTAATTAAAACGATTGTGTAGTACCACTTTTAGAATTCAACATATTTTTCTAGAATAAATAACCTACACACTCTTCAAACATACTTTTATATATACGTACACTAATGTTTATCATATGATTAGAATATTTAATCATACCCGGAGAAACATGTGTGCTAGATATATTTGATATCTTTAATACATTCACAATTGGTTTATGTAAGTGTATTTTTATATTATAGGGAATGATTATAGGTGTTGTGAATGAAGCAAAAAAAATATTGTTATTCATTTGTATATTTGATGGAAGTATTGTTTATCCTTATAATATTATTATTTTTATTTGAAAAGATGGTTGTGAGTGGAGAAGAATGAATAAAATAACTAATGTATAAAAATATTATTTAATTAAAAAAAATAAAATAATAAATTTTAATGTAATTATAAAGAAAAAGATGATAAGTTAAAACCTGATGTGAATGTTCTTAAATTAGCAACCTATTGTGTCTTAATATACGTAAACAAATTTTTATATAGCTATTGTATGAACATTCAATTAAAATGGTTGTATAATAAATCTCCATTAGAATTTATCATTTTTCTTAAACTAATTAATAACTCACACACTTATTAAACATAATCTGATATGATTTTCATCATATGACTCCCTTGATCGTACTGGAAGAAACATCTTTAATATATAGTTTTGTGATCATTACACTACAAACCTTCTCAAGGTTAATATATGTACACATTTTTTCATACCCTCACGTTTTGCTCCCCTAAAAACCGTTAAGTTAACCTTATTGTTAAACAATATCAAGATTTAACTCCCTTCCTTCTTGTTAACGACTCCGGAACCGCCCATGATCCCACACTCTTACCCTACGCCACCCCAACTCATCTCTCTATATATATCATCTTTTTTCACCTTCACACACACACACACACACACACACACACTAACTCTACATATTCAATTCTTTGATCTCTAAACATGTTTGACCAAATGCTTCTTCACTACCCACAACAACCGATGGAAAATAAGTGGAGACCAAGGGTTGAAACTGCACCAAACTGCCCAAGGTGTGCCTCATCAAACACCAAGTTTTGCTACTACAACAACTACAGCTTGTCACAACCTAGATACTTTTGTAAAGGTTGTCGTAGGTACTGGACCAAAGGCGGCTCTCTGAGGAACGTGCCTGTCGGAGGCGGGTGTCGGAAGAACCGGCGCTCAAAACATGCCAGATCCTCACAGACCGCCGGTGGTAGCTCGGGTTACACTAATAACCCGAGCTACATCGGTGATGACTCACCGGAACGAGCTAATAGTATTGATCTGGCTGATGTGTTTGCTAAATTTCTAAACCAAAGTTCAGATGATCAACAGAATCATGATCACATTAATGGTGATGACTCTTCAAGTGGGAACGAGGTGCAGAACATGATGGTTGTTCCTCCGTTTATGAATGAAGACGATGGTATCGACGAATTTATGGCTCAAAACACGAACCTTCTCGAGTTACAAGATATACTTAACGAAGAATTACCTCAAGATTTTGAACCATATTGGATCAATGGAACTGCTAGTGTTTCAAATTTTGCATGGGAACAAGATTTTGAAGAGTTGGTATGCAACAATAACAATGGAGGTTTGAACATCTCTTCCGTCGAAGTTTCCGGTGAGTTGGATCCACCGTCGGCCGGAAAATTGTTTCAAGGCTTTTAATTTGTTGAATTCTTCTTTTCTTTATCATCAATTTTTGTGATAGGAAAAATGCTTGTCTTGGAAGTAAAATGACACGTTCCAAGGAAACTATACATATTATACGCGTATTCTGTGGAGATTATTAAATATACGGAGATAAATACAATAAAATCAAATTTATATATTTTAATTTAATTTCTGTTCTCTCTGCTTATATTAGTTTTTTTTTGCTTACCATACTAATTTACATTATATACATAGTTAACCCGATTAAAAGTACGCGTTGTAGGGATCTGAAAGTCCTTTTTACATCTTAAATTATTTCAATTTTTTTGATGAATAGGTGAAACTCGAGTGTTGGATAAGTATACACACAGAAACACTACTAGAAAAATGAGAATCACCAACACTATATCACCAATGGATGCTTTCGTCGCAATTATCCGATGGATCACACTAAGATCCACAATATAAAAATTTAATGAATAAATAAATTGGTCGACAAATGATCGTAGACATGGGAAAAAGAGTTATTTTGATGAACATCATCATCAACAATAGATGACCATAGCTAAATACCGTTGAATCAAAATATTTTCAATCTGTAACATCCTGAAAATCTGACGTGATAGAGTTCCTAAACTTTTTAATAACATAACTTGAGCTAAATGAAGTTACGGGACATATTACTAGTTAACAGAAATCTCTCAAAAACCATACAAGAATATTTACTCAAGGAAGTTGTTGCGGGCCACAACGTAATCATATAACAGTCCACAATGTCAAAGTGGTTTACATGTGGTTGAGAACTGTCACGTGTCTCCCATTAATTGCTGACTTAATGGATTGTGGCCCTGAACCCATTTATGTTGCAGTCCGCAATAGAATGTCTAGGGCTTGCATTTAAGTTATAATCTCTTTGAGAGCGCCGACCTAGAAGAAGAACAGTGGATTGTAAGATAAATTCTCTTCCTCTCTTCTAGGTTAGGGGAATGGTCAGCTTAAGGACCTAAGGGGCATACGAGTAGGATACCCGTAATGTACGAGTTACATGCCCAAGGGATGGTTGTGGGTAAACCCAACAACCAGGTAAGATACCCGGGATAAGATTTACGGGTATAACACATGTATAATGAGGGTGAATACTCAAAGGGTAACATATTAGTTTCCTTAGTAGGTAGGGTATGTACCCTTAAGACATCCCTTTGGGGTTTTCGCCAAGGTATGAAACCCTAGATCTAAGGAACATATCTACATAGAGATTTTTCATTAAAAGCCTTCCTATATTGAAATTATATTACTTTGAATATAGGTACTTATGTTAGAGAAGGATAATCTTGAAAAAGTAAGGATTGTGAAGTTGGTTAGATTCCGGTTAAGATGAGTTATATTCCTTCTGTCTTGTTTTAAACAATTATTTTGGACTGTGAGTTTTGTTATATCAATCTTGTTTTAAATTAATTTACTAATTTGGGGTTTTGAAGTATCTCTAAAAGATTCGAATCTGGAAGTATGTTCTTAAACTATTGGTTTTGAATGTTAGTTAGCATACGTATGATAAATCTATGGTAATACTTGTTGGGAACGAAAGTCTGATCCAAACTTTAGATAATGTTATACATCTATCTGTCCATGTACAAATGTGGGCATAAGGTTTTGAGTTTATTGTATTACTTGTTTATGTAGTTATATGTTGATGCTAGTGGAAGTGTTTAGGAAGATGTTTTGAAATTTTTTGTTTACCAACTCACTAGTCTAATGTTATCCCATAAACCTTTTGGGTAAACATCCCAGGTGCCATGTAATATAGGTTTTAAAGAAATGGCTTTTAAGGTTATTAATGATTGAGATCATACGGACTTGATGGATAGATCTCTAGACTTAGGTTAGTATAATGTAATCTTTGGATGGATTTGAAGACATTCTAATCATAGTGGAACTTAATGTAAGTTATGTTTTAAAATTCCATTGTGTTATTCCCGGTGGTGATGTCACATTTAATCCATTTCTTGGAATGGGGGTGTGACAAGTTGGTATCAGAGCCATAATTTAAACAAACTAAATACAGGAAGAACATCTAGTCTTAAACCGCGTAATATTGAGATAAGTTGAATTCTCACGTAAGTGGTTTGATAATGACTTAAGGTTAAAGAGATGGGGTTTTAGTACTACTATGGTGGACAATGACTAGAATAACGATATAGCTACGATTGATTAGATCTCAACAATGGAGGTTGTGGTCAAAATAAGCGAATGCAGGGAGGATCAGATGGTTAAGTATGTTGTGCATTCATTTCAAGATGAACCGTCGGATTGGTGGGAAAGTATCATCCAAATACAAGGTCAAGATTCTATCAACCAAATGAAATGGAATGAAATGAAAATTTTATTATTGAATAAATTTTGTCCTTAAAACAAGTTAGAAAAAACTAAGGTAGAGTTTTCCAACTTGAAGTGGACATCTTGAGTGCGTTAAAGTTTAATGAAATAACTTGGTTAGTATCTCATTTTGTGACTCTTGGGTCTTGGCGCATGAAGTGGAAGCTGCATTATTGACTTTCGACTTAGTAGTTGAGTTAAGTGCAATTATCTTGATGAAGTTAAGGTTGAACCGGTGAAGAGAAGCATGAGGAGGATCAGAAGAGGAAATCTAGTGAGAAGAAGAGAAATTCTTCTTAGAAGACATAGGTTTAGGAAAACCAAAAGTGGTAACGTGTATAGGAGGAGATAGGAAAGGAAACCCAAGATGGAAAATGCAATAATTGTCAGCAAACCTGACATATTAAAAGATTTTGTCCAATAGTTAGATGTTTTCATTGTCAAGTGTTGGGGGATTACAAAGTTGTTGTCCTAGGATTCAGAAACCCTAACAAGGAGAAAAGAACCTAGCATCGGGTGAGTGTTTGTTTTAAACAAGAGTGGTAGTTAGTAGGTGAACAATGATGTAGTAGCAGGTATGTTCCCTCTAAGTAATGTTTATGCTAGAACCTTATATAATACGGGTGCAAACAAGAGTTTTGTGTCAACTTCCTTTGTGAAGTACACAACAAAGAGACCACTATGCAGGACTGTTTAAGGAAATGATCACTTACAACACAACATACAATAAAGAGAGTTGTTTAAGAAAACTTAACATATCAAATAGGGAACTGGTAACACAAGGTTTGATACTTAGAACACAAGCAAATATGAGACAGATTAAGAGACAAAACAACACAAGTGTTGGTTTTCAAGGATGCTGTATATTGATCTTAAGTTCTTTACAAGTGTTACAAAGCATAAAGAAAGTTACAAGGACCTAAGATACTTTATACTACATCCTACAGCCGGCCATAATTAGAAGGCCAACTGGAAACATTTGAACTAGATAACCAAATCAAATGTAGAGTCAAAAGGCAGATTGCCTTTTGACTAGTGACTATGACATACCATAACTCACATCCTAATATATTACAAAAAGGATAAAAGTACATAAAGTAAAAAGCACAGACTAAAAACCTCAATGTATAATTACCAAAAGCATGGACCTTTTCACCAACTTGTGAAAGTTGGTGAGTCAAAAGGGTTGCAGCAGAAAGTGGTTCAACTTTATGGTAAAGTACATCAGATAAAGCATGTGTTCAAAAGTCTTTGGAAGAAATCTGACTTCACTTCTTAGCTTTGGAAGACTTTGTCTTTGAAGCTTCGGAAGACTTCGTCTTTGAAGCTTCGGAAGACTTCACTTTTGGCTTCGGAAGATGTTGGTCTTGGAGTTGGAAGATTTTACACTTAGAATAATTCTAGTGCATGATGTAAAACTTCTGAAGCATTTCTACTCTGTACTTTAGTGCATGCATGCAAGAAAGACTTTGGATGTTTTAGGTGCATCAACCTTTACATAAAACCTTACAAACTCCCCCTAAGCTGATGCTACCAAAACATTTGAAGACCTTTAGGGGTTGACAGTATTCATCATGATGATGACCATACCCTTTTTCATTAGATGGTCAGGATCACTCAGACTCTCATAGTGTCTTCTCATCTCAAAAAGATCATGCAGAGGTAGGCTGAACATATCTTGCCATGTGTAGACATCTTCACCACCTTGATCTCTGATTACATGCCATCTTTTTGGATTTGTAATGAAGGTCTAGGATAAGATGGGTCTTCTTGTTGTAAGAGGAGCTACTTAAGTTGGAGTTGATTGAGCTTCCTCTTCATGCACTCTCTCGGGATGATCTGATTCTTACTGAGGCTTGGAGGTGGATGACTTTGACTTCTTCTTCTTCTTTGAATTTGGTCTAGAAACCATCCTCTTCCTCCTTTTTGGAAACTTTAACTGAGAAGACTGGCCTACATCACCTTGTTGTTCAGTCTTGTCTTTCTTAGTTTGGTCTTCCTCCCTCATAGGTTTAGAAGAATGAGGGAGTTTGACCCTGTTGTGGATCAAAAGATGAAGCTTGCTGAGACTCAATAGTAGGTCCAGGTTGTGTTGTCTTAAATTCTTCAACCTTAACCTCCACTTCTTGAGTGGCTTGACTTGGTGGAGAGTGTAAGTCAATGAGCTCCCCTCTTTTGATTTTCTGCTTGATCACCCTAATATGCTCATCCATTATGGATAGAGACATTGGACCAAGTCTCCTTTCGGAGAATCATACAACTTTAAGAAGCTCATCATTCTCTGCCTTTCAGCATACTTCTTCATACTCTTTTGGATGATGGCTCTTGACTTGGCTGCTTCTTCCTTCATCTTTCTCTTTGTATCCTTTTGTTCTTTGAGTACTTGAAGTTCAAGTTGTTTGAGATACTTAAACTCAATATAATCAAAGGACAAGGGAAGAAGTACAACTGCCTAGTAGAGTCCTGTGGTAGTCAGGTAGTTGATCATATTTTGCCTTTTAGCTTCTTTGTCAACATGAGGTTATTAAGTTTCCACAGTCTCTTGCATAGGACTTTCTTGAACTAGAGAGAGGGTAAGAACATGCTTGTATAGTCTTTTCTTTCTTCTTTACTTTTTGATTTCGAGGAGCAACCTTGCATCCTCTACTTCCTTCCTCTCTTTAGACGCTTCCATGTCTGCCAGTTCATTTAGTTCTTCTAAAAATAAAGAAATGATCTTATCTAAATCATAGTTTCTCGTTTGTAGGTAATTAATCCTGACGAACCTTAACTCATCATTTTGAGTGTTTGGTCTAGGAGCAGCCCTGATTGAAGCTTGCATGAATCCTAAATACCTAGTGGAACTTTCTCCATTTAGCTTCCTCTTCCTCTCTTTCTTCCTCCTTAATCTCTTTAGGAGTCATTTCCCTTTTCCTTTTGTCACTCATAGACCTTTCTGACTCAGGATGGAGAGACCTTTGACTTTTATTGCTTGGAGTAACATCCATTCTCTGGCTAGAGAGAGGTTGTGATACACCTTCACTAGCAAGTGTTTCACTAAGGAAATAGATTGTTGGAGTTGCTAGTTGTGAGATAGAGCTTACAGGTTCTGTCACTGGGTCTGCAGTCAATGTTTTCCCTTTGAAGCTAATCTTAGGGTCCACCTCAACATCTAGTTGACCAATAACATTACCTGATTGCATTTGTCCTCTTCTATGTTTGAACTCTCTAGTAATCCTATCTTGAATTCTTTGAGCCAAACTGTCAGCTTACCTAGTTTGGCTTGGATTGGTAAGTGGTATGTTGACCAGGTCAAGACCTTCATAGAAGTTCAATATCTAAAAATCAAAAACTTCTTGCTGCCCCTGAACTGTTTAAAGTATGAGGGCTCTTTTGTAAGCATCATACCTCCACCTAATAATGTAATTTAAAGCTCCTTAGGGTGGAGTTGACATAGCCCTTGGAATTCCTTCCTTAAAGAGACTTTGAATGAGTGAGTCTAGGGAGTCCAAATCAATGTGAACTTGAGGAAGTTGCTGAGTATGGACAACTGCAAGTGAGGATGGTGAGTCCTCAATGTCCATACTCTGTGAAAAACTCCCAGGTTATATGATTGTTATGACTTCTCCCCCTTTTTGGTAGCATCACCCACTTGCATAGGTGAGCTAGGAGTTAGGTAAATCACATCCACAGGTTCTTGTGTTCCTAGATGAGCTCTCCTCAAAGGTCTCCCAGCTTTCTCCTTAAGATAAGATATCTCAAGTTGCTGATCATTGACCCTGTTTTGTAAGGTAGTCACATGAGATTCAAGGTGACTAACTTTAGAGACTAAATAGGAGCATGTTTGTGACAATTTCTAAACCTTTAGTCTCATGTTCCCCTCATCTTCATCGGAAGAATCATTGGGGGATGAGAGAATTAGACCAAAGTCTTCTCTCTCACCACCAACATAGTGTTTTTGGCTACTGGATTTCCCCTACTCACTAACAACTTCAATTGTAGTGTCAATGGACTGGGTTGCCATGGTTGAGGTCTTAATGATGTAATCATTTGTAGAAGTGAGAGCCTCTTCTATATGGATCTCCTGAACATGTTTAGGGAGATCCACCTCAGTGATGGGGGGATGATGTGGGCTAGATATGGGAGAATCAGAAGAACTCATCTCACTTTGAGTAGGGGAGGAGTAGGGATACTCATGGTACTCACTGAATCCCATGTCTTCATCATCATAGAATTCAAGGTTAGGGATAGGTTGGTTTAGATCTAGAGGCTGGGGATCGTAATTTTCCCCTGGAGGTTGTTCACTTGAGTGTTGAGACTCAGAGTGAAGGCTTAAGGCTGATGGCCTAATAAGCTCATTAGGCTGAGCATGAGGAACCTCAACATTGATTCTTGATGAGATGGGAGTGGTTTGCTCCTCAGGAGAAGTGGGAGCTCGAGTGTCCACTTCTTCTTGTGTGGGTAGTGATACGGGGGCCTGCACAAGCTCAATAGCTTGAGTAGGGTTTCGTTTGATTTTTTGTGATAGGTGAGGGTGATTTGTGGTTGTTTAAGTGGTTAAGAGATAGAAGGTGTGGGTTCAACACTAGATTATGTTGCTAGGTTGTAACCTTGAGCAATGAGCTCTAACATTTTTAAGACAAAGTTTGTTTCTACACAGAGAAGCCAATAGTTGGCTTCTTTAATATCTTAAAGAAGCCAGCCTTCATTTGTCCCAGTTTAAGTATATTACCTGTTTCCCTCAACTATAAGCGCAATTCACAATTAAGAATGTATTGAACATATCTAGGAAACATGTAATACTCTAAGGAGTCTAAGTTAGCAAGTAAATTTATGTAAACAAATTGAGAGTACCTGAACATGACCTCTTGAACCATTTCATGTACTATAAAGGAGAGATCTTCAAGAATCTAGTCCCATCCCCCATGCTTGTTAGACAAGCTGTGGATAACCACATAGAGTAGTTACTTCCACTAGGATGAGAGCTTCCTTTTGCTGAAGGTCTTTACAGATCCTTCATAGCCTATCTGTTGAAAGTAGTGGTTGACGACTTCCTTTGGAAAGGACAATTCACCTTCCTCATCATCCATGTTGGATCTAGAAAGGCTGGTGCAACCAAAACCAAATACTTAGACTATTTTGGTACAACAAATAAAGAACTTCTGAAGCTAGGAGTGGAACTTCTGAAGACAAATGGAGTTTTTCCAAAGACAAGTGCAAGATCAACTTCCGAAGGAGAACTCCAACTTCCGAAGACAAAGTCTCTACTCTTCTAAAGCTTCAACACTTAAAAGAAATAAAGACTACAACTTTCGAAGTATGAAGTCCCAAGGAAGCCTTGGAAGGAGTAGCTACTTCCGAAGTATAAGTGGCTTCGGAAGAACAAGTTCTTCCGGAGCTAGTTAACCTTCAGAAGCATCTACTATGAACCAGTGGACATAAGTATGGTCTCTCTGACACTCCACTATAGACATCTGATATACTACATGGTGTTTTCTTTAAAACTCATGTAGTTGACCATACTTTATTCCACTGTTCACCTTTATCAGTTAGTACAGTTGCCAACTTTAGTTGGTGACAAAAGGTAAGTAATGGACATGCCATAACTACCAAATCTTAGATAAGTCATTATCTAAGATAGCTTAACTATAGCTTTGTTGTATTTGCTTTAGTTATAGGATTCCAACTGGTATCAAAGTATATCCGGCTGTAGGTAGTAGTATATATAGCTTCCCATTGTAACTCATGTAATATGCTTGTAAGAGTCTTGTAATACTTTGAGTTGAGAAATAATATATACAACTATCTTGAAAAACTATTCTCTTATATTTTCTTTGATTTACTTAGTATTTATCGTCAACTCTTAGAAGGATTATGCTTTATCACAAGCCCGAGTGTTACTTAGTGAGTTTGAGAGAGAAATACTTGTGTTGAGAACAAAACGATCCTGCAACCCAGTTGATGATAGCTGGAGTGTTGAAGATTGTCCTCCCCTATATTGTAGCAGACAACGCCTTCTCCCCATTTATAATGACCTCTTGATAGGTCCTCCAAAATCAAGCAGATGATCCTCATAGAGTGAAGGATCAATGGTTAGGGAGGTGAAAATAGTTGGATAGAGCCAGAAATCAGCAAACCGCTGAGAAACTAGAATCTTTCTTAGAGTTCAATAGGGCAACATGATATGTTTCCTGTGAAGTTGCATGGAGAAATCAGGGTCGTTTTTGCGGTTTAGGTTGGCCAATTTAGAAAGCTTAAAGGTGAAGAAAGTAAAGAACAAAGGTGATTTCTAGGTGAATTTAGGTTTTGGAATAATACAGAGGAAGCAAAGAGTGAAGGAGGGGGGAACCATTGGGTATATATATGAAATGGATCTCAGATAAAGTTAATGAAAGAGGATAAACTTTGAAATCCGGATGTCGGTCCCACCTTTGAAAAAGTAGTTTCTTTTTTGCCCAAAAAGTAGTTTTCTTGGAAGACTAAAATCTTTTGAAGGTAAATATACTTCGGAAGTTTTGATGAAAAGATTCCGAAGTGAAAATAGCTTCGGAAGATATTCCAAAGAGTTTAGAAAATTTTACTTCGGAAAAGATTAGGACTTGGAAGTTACAATAAAGCTTCCGAGAGATAATTGCTTTGGGATTAAATTTTTCTTGAAAACGTTTAAGTTTCCGAAGATATTTTAGAAATTTCTTCCGAAGGTAAATTTTCATAAGTAATTTTTTGTTTTGAAGACTTAAATTTCTTCCGAAGGTAAATACATATCTTCTGAAGAATTAAGAGATCAAAATTTTCAAAAAACTTAGGAATGTTTTCTTAAATGATTTTGCTTCCAGAGTAAACAGGGGCTTATAAAAGTGATAAAGATAGACAATTAGGACACACAGATTTTAGAAATAATATTATTAAGTTTTAAGAAAAACTACTCAAAGTTAATCATCCAAATAGCTGATACAAGATACTTAAATCTCTGCTTTTGGTGAACTATTTAAAAATTGTTCATTTGTGTTAACTTTGACTAGTTTGATTAATCCTTTTTCAAAGTTATCTCTAATCTAAGTTACCCAATCATAGCCCTATAAAGAAGTTCATCAACACTCTTCCCTTCAAGATTAGGTCCAAGAGAGTGGTTTCTGGATATAGGTGTCTTAGCAACCTTACAATCAGTTATGTTGAATCTTGTTAGTATGTCTTTTAAATACTTTGACTAACTTATGAAGATGCTACTGTCAACTTGCTTCACTTAAATTCCTAGAAAGAAACTGAGTTCTCCCATGGCACTAATTTCAAATCTATCCTTCATCAAATTCTCAAAATGTTTGTAGAGTTTTGGATTAGTTGACCCAAAGATAATGTCATCTACATATACTTGAACTAGCATTAAGTCACTCCCTGTTCCTTTGATGAAGAGAGTTCTATCTATAGTACCCCTTTTGTATCCATGCTGACAAAGATACTAAGATAAAGTCTCATATCACTTCCTTGGTGCTTGGTGCAACCCATAAAGAGCTTTATCAAGCCTACAGACATAATTAGGATGACCAGGATCTACAAATCAAGGTGGTTGTTTGACATACACCTCTTCATCAATCACCCCATAAAGAAAAGCACACTTGACATCAAGTTGGTAGACCTTAAAGTCCTTAGATGCAGCTGAAGCTAAGAATATTCTAACAACTTTAAGATTTGCCACATGAGCAAAGACATCTGTATAGTCAATTCCCTCTTCTTGTTTGTATCATTAGATAACTAGTCTAGCTTTGTTTTTGATGACAAGTCCTCTATCATCATTCTTATTCCCAAACGCCAATTTGGTTCCTGTGGTAATCTTCCCTTGAGGAAGAGGACATAGGTTCCAAACCTTTTGCTTTTTGAATTGAAGTAGCTCCTCTTGCATAGCTTCAACCTAACTTTATCCTTTAAAGCCTCATCAATTTTATTTGGCTCTATCTGGGATAAGAAAGAAGAGTGAAGACAAATATTTGCATTATAGGTTTGTCCACTTGTTCTTACCCCTGAGACAAAATCTCCAATGATGTTTGTGGTAGGATGAGACTTATGGATCTTTAGTTGAGGAATCACAATAAGTTTCTTAGAGAGATCTAAATTAGAGAAATTTAGATCAGGAAATGAAGATTCTCCTACCATATTAGCGTACTTATCAAGAGAAAATTGATCCAATGAGTGTGTGACATCTTGATGATGTCTTTAATAGAGTGGTTGTCAACATCAATAAATTATTGATCACTTTTAGCATCACCATGATATTATATATTTAAAGTTTCTTTATTTGAGTTTTGTGCCTCTAAGCTGGAATTTGAAGGAATCTCAGATGTATCAGCTGAATTTGTCATTGTTCTGCTGATGGAAACTTCATTTGTAGAGTTAGTTACAACTAGAGCTGAAGTAGTGTAACTTGAGGGTCTTCTCAGCTCAAATCATGGATCAGGATCACCTGTAGGTAATATTTCTATAGATCCTAAAATATTCTCACAAGATTTGTTAAAACAGTTTGTAACTAAATCAATATCAAATAGCCAATAAGAACTAGAACCTTTCGCACTGGGAGTGTGCTCATTGAAAGTCATATTGGTTGACTCCTCAACTACTCTAGTTCTGAGATTGTATACTCTATAAGCCTTGGCTTGGGAAGAGTATCCAATAAAATGTCTATCATCTGATTTCTCATCAAATTTGGCAATTTGATCTTTGGTATTCAAGATGGTGTAAGGATATCCAAATGATCTGAAAAACCAATGAAAGGTTTCCTCTTGAGCCAAAGTTCATAAGGAGTCTTACCATGTGTCTTAGCTATTAAAACTCTATTATCTACATAGCAAGCAATATTAACTACCTCTGCCCAGAAGGTGACAGACAATTTAGAGTCAGATAACATAGTTCTTGTAGCTTCAATGAGTGTGCTGTTTCTCCTCTCAGCAACACCATTTTGCTAAGGAGTCTTAGGAGCATTATATTGTCGTGTAATACCTTTTAAATCACAAAATATATCAAGGATTTGGTTCTTAAATTCAGTTCCCTGATCACATCTTATGGTTTTGACCTTGTAATCACATTAATTCTTAATCCTTAGTTCAAAGAAAGGAAACCCAAGTGAATCTTGTAAAGTCCTTTGTGATCACTAAACAGTAAGTGATCCTTCCTAGACTCATTACATTTGTGGGGCCAAAGAGATTCATATGTAACAAGTATAGGGGAGTAGTAATGGAGTTTCTTTCCTTTGTCTTGTGAGATAACTTGTGTTACTTATCTTTGAGGCATGCAACATATCAGTCATCACTTGTAAACTCTTTATTTGGAATTCCAATTACCAAATCATTCTTATTTAATTTATTCATGTTTTAAAGTTTACATGGCACATTCTTTTATGTTAGAGGAAAGACTCATCACTATTGGCTTTAGATAGAAAGCATGAAACTTCTCTTGATGGAGATGTTTCTTGCAAGTCCATCTTGTACATTTTCCTTCTCTTGGGGGCTCTGAGCAGGATATGCTCATGAGGAATGACCACCCCAATCCTGAGAACAATACACTCATGCTCAGTAAAGAGCATGTCATGACTCTGATCACAAAATTGAGATACACTTAAAAGATTGTATCCAAGATGCTTTACAAAGTTTACCTTTTCAATGTTGAGCTTACCATTTATGACCCTTCCCCTTCTAGTGATATAAACACCAGCATCTCCTCCAAAAGCAACTGGTCCTCCATCAATTTTCTCATAATTCTGTAGTAGTGACCCATTTACTGTTATGCGCCTGGAACATCCACTATAATGATCCAGACATTCTTGTTTGTCTTGAGCTATTCCCGCACCAAAAGAGATGGTTAGTTACATTGGAAACCCAAGCCTTGTTGCTTTTGGGTTTATCAAGAGAAGTTGAAAACAATACAACAATAATAGATCCTATTGTCATGTTTTGAGGATTTTCTACTGATGGTGATGAAAAGCTTTTAGTTATTTGGTCTTTCTTTGTTTTCCACTGATGTGTTGTAAAACACGGCTTTTATTCTTACGTTTTTATCATGTTTTATATGGTTTTTATTTAGTTTTTATTTAGTTTTTATTAGTTTTATATTACTTTAATAAGTTTATTGTTTTTTTATAATAAATATTACTTATATATTATTATTATGTGTAGGTGGCTTAATTCATTGTATTAGATAACTATGAAATTAATCGAGATGATGCAGCCTTGAATATTCAAAATT
>BJCM01065110.1:0-10242 GCA_018326385.1 Flaveria bidentis | reverse complement strand
CGGATGAGAGGGGAGATCATGCTCGATCTTCCCCTTGCCAAGAGTCTTGATTCTTATGTTGTAACGAGCTTGTAATCGTTAGGTTTTATCAATGAAACCATTCAATTATAGTTCGTATTATTGTTTGTCTCTTGGTTTGTGCTGCTTTATCCTTCCGTCAAGAACATGCTCGGATGTTTATCGATCTAAACCGACTTCACAAAACCTAACAAAAATACGGTTTTATAGGTGTTCCACGGAGGCTATGGCGTAGGATACGCCAGCCAGCGTAGCCTACACTGGGCGGGGTGTGCTTTATGTTGTTTTTTAGTTAAAGCTGGTGTATCCTACAGTTGCTACGTAGGCTACGGTGGGAGTTTTCTACTGTACCTTGAATCTTTATTTCTTGACCCCTCCAATGCCTTGTTTCACCATGTCTTAGCTATTGTTCACTCCTCTCGGTTCATTTTTCGATTGGTGAAAAGTGCACCAATATATCACTCAACATGGTCCATCTATGATACTTTGTTATTATATGATTAAGTGACAATCAAACTTTTGTAGTAACACTTCAACAATGCACATATCAAAAGGACTTATGGGTTTTGGGTTTAGATCCGGGTAGGAATGTTTGGCTGTGGAAGTGGCTAAAACAAAAATCAAGATAGATATCGCTATTGACATTCTTATTAACATAACTACTACTCAAACAAAACAAAAACCCCAGGTGTATATTTAACCCATAACTAGCATTTTGCATTTTGCATTTTTCTTTGTTTTCCTAATTTTATTTTCTTTATCTTTTTTTATTTCTATTTTTTTGTAAAGTTTTTCATTTCATCACTAACTATTTTAAGAAACCTAATACTAATACACTAGGAATATCATCAATAGTGGTGAATGGGTCACATTGAGTAAAAAGAATAATTTTTCTATCATTGTATTTTATAATGGTGAATGGGTTGATTTGGTTCTTAATGATGTGGGTTGTAACAAAAGAAAAGGTTAAGGCTCAAAATGGGCTACTAGAGGAAATTTTAGGCAACTTGTAAAGCATGAAAATAGTTTGAAAGGAAAAAGGAATCCTAGATTGCCTCTATCATCTATGTGGATTTATCAAGACCATCGTGTTAGCATGTATAAAGTCACATAAGTTCTAAAACAAAGAATCATATGGCCTACACTTATCAAATAAAACATAATATTTTTTGTGTGAGCTAAAAATCTAGTAGGCTACATTATCTTACCAAGTTAGGAAATACGGTGCATGCTTTTATTACACCAATAGCATGTTAACTATAATTTGGCAGTTCTTAAATTATTTTAAAAACCTTGCTAAACACAATTCCTTATGCTATCTTGGAATTACACCATGACTAAGGACCCTTACATTAAACAATATAGGAATCAATTGGTATGCTTGTCGTTTTCATGTCCAATTGGATCGCTTAAAAACAAAAAAAATTAAAAAAAGACATCTTTTTGCTTTCCCTCATCCACATAGTTGGGATAGATTGTCCCCAATGTATGATATTTAGGTTAAATGAAAGGTTTTTCTAATTCAATTTATCAAATCAATCAACATAAATGGCTTTTCAACCTAAACCGACCCAGACACAAACATAACCATTCCCAACACATAATGCTAATAACACCACTAAATTGACAACACAAACTACTTAAAAAACACATCAAAAATAAAAGTATAAAAATTTAATTTCCAGTTGCCTCCCAATTAGCACTAAGTTTTAGGCCTTCAGCCAGATCGTACTTGCGACCACTCATGTTGGTCGAGTAGGATGCTTCACTCTGGTATTCTTCAAATGTTCTGGTGGGTCTTCAACTAGATTGTATCGTGGCCCAAACACTAATGCCTTAACTTTGTCTTTTACAGGATCAAGTGGATCACCAACTTTTTTCTTCATTTTAGGTTTCTCATCTTTTGTTTCTATTAATATGATTGGCTCTTTCTCTTCTTTTAAATTCATCAATTCTTTCAAGTCCAAATGCTTAACACTATGATACTCAAAACCATTCTCAAAATTGGTGTACGTGCTTACATATAGGAACACACGTGTTAGTCATATCTGTCACAAAAACTTTATCATTAACAAAATAATTAACCGACTTGGAAAATAGATCAAAATGTAACTTACAAGTTTTGTAAGTCATTTCAATTGTTCCATCCTAACAATTGATTTGAGCATTGGCAGTCGCTAAAAATGGTCAATCCAATAAGACCTTCGGTTGTTCATTTGTCCTCACTAGTGCATAATCAAGCACCATAAAGTCTACCGGGTAGTAAAATTCTCCCAACTTGATTATGTCATTTTTTACCATACCCCGAGGACGTTTCACCACAGTGGTGTCAACTTCCTCTAAAGGACTGAAGTCATACTGATCATATAACATACCTAGAAAAATACTAGCATCTGTTTCGTAATCCAATAGTGCTCTTTTCATCTTAAATTTCCCCACTTTGATTGAAATAATAGTTGCTCCTAAGTCACTCTCTTCCACTACATCACCTTCATCTTCCTTACCTACAACTTGTGAAACAGAAGTAAAGTTATCATTAATAATTTTAGAGTTACAAAGGATAGTAACCGAATTAATATGAGCATTTCTCATGTTTTTTTGTGGTTGTCCCTTGTTGTTGTGGGTTAACAGTGGTGTCACTTGGTAATTTCCTGGGATTCCTTTTAGTTTGGGCCACATCCTCAGCAAGTTGGCCCACTTGTTTATTCAAAGCCTCATAAGCTTTATCTCTAATTTTGTTTACCCGCTTAATTTCTTGCATATTCTCTTTTATCATATTCATAAAAGCATCCAACTTAGAATTTATAAACGATTCACCAACAACTATTCCAGATTGCAAATTGCCTTGATAGTTTCACGTTGAACTACCTTGTTGACCCGATGATTATAGTTACCCTGTTATTGGTCCTGATACGTTGTCCTTATTGGTTTGAACCCTAATTTGAACCTTGGAAATTTGGATTCATTTGAATTGCAACATTTCCATATTTGAAATTTGGGTGATTTTTCAATCCCAGATGATAAGTACGGAGTTCATGTCATATGGTCTCTTATCCCCATATACTTTATTTACCTCTTAAACTTTTCACATGTTCAAAGGACATTCAAAACTAGTATGCCCAACTCACCACATACCTCACATACATTATAACCAACTGAACCAACTTCATTTCCACCTAACCGACCCATCTTTTCCATTTATCTCTCTGGTGCTACAAGTCTTTCCTAGTTTCATAGTCTATAGTTGATCTTCTAAGTATAGCTTTAGATCTCCACTCGTAGAAGCTTGTCTTTGGAGTTTTTGCACATTCTTTCCAAGAAATCTCAATCCATGTCTTCATGATTAAAGAGGAATGTCCTATTGCTTGTGGAATACAAGTATTTCCTCTCCTCATTAGTCAACCCATTTGAGAAAGATTTAATCAATTCCCAATGTTCAATTCCATGATGTGGGCACATACGAATCAATCCGTAAACCTTGTGAATGCTTCATGAAATTGCTTTCCTGCTTGTTGTTAGAAAGATTGGATAGCATCCCTTGCATTAGTAGTTTTGCCCATGGAATAATATTCATCCAAAAAGGTCTGTTACATCTCTTTCCATGTGTGAATGTTATTATCATGTAAAGTAAGGAACCATTGTTTTGTCTTGTCTTTCAGGGTGAATTGAAACAATCTCAACTTGACTTCATTTTGAATAAAATGAGTCCCTCCAATAGCTGAAAATAGGCTCAAAATTAGCCAAATGCACATATGGCTCTTTAGTTGCAGATCCTCTGAATAGGGGCAAGATTGTGAGGTATTATGGGTGAACCTCAAAAGTTCTCCCTCTTCGATCAGGACGCACAATAGGGTTTGGGTTTTTTGAGATTGCTGGTTTGAAATGGCTATCAACACCTCTCATATGTGCTTGATTTGGTCTTATTTGGTGATTGGCATTATCATTACCTCGACCTCTATGTTGGATGAAAATCGGTTGTGCATTCCATCCACGTTGATCATAACCCCAATTATTATCACCCCTCTCATATTCATTATTTCCATCCATATTACTGCACCAATTATCATAATCATCATCGTAATGTTCATCATTATATTCCCAACCATCTTCATGGTTCTCATTACGCGTATGAACACTACGCGTACTTACATGATCTTCGTAATTACCTCTACCACCTTGATTTGGATTATGTCGCCCTCTTTGTTTTTGGTTTGGATTGAAATTATCACGAACTTGGAAATGAGGTTGATTCTTACTTTGATTATAGTTATTGGGAGGAAGGTTTGGATTTTGAGGTGGTGGTTAATTCACGTTGTTGTTGCAGTTGTTATTTGGAGGTGGGGGTGGATTGGATTTTGATTTTTTTATTAGGAGGGGGCTTTGGATTTTGAGGTGGTTGGTTATTTGGATTTTCCATTTGGGTTGAATCGAACAAACTGTTAACTACTTGATCAATAGCTTGTGAAATTGATGTAGTTGGTAACCCTGATCGATGCAGAACACAATTATACCTCGCTAATTTCTCTATCTCTGGATCGAACACTAATGGTGATTTGATAGTAAATAAGAAAACAATTTGCAAATGATTAAACTTAATTAAGAAGATAATTATAAAAAAGAGTAATCCACTCCGGGATCAAGGTTTGGTTTTCGGTAATCGTTTGATCTAACTTGGTGGAAAATCCTTAATGGGGATACTATGAGTGTAATGATTAAGTGATATAGATAATCAAGACTTAATAAGTCTTAGTACACTATACCAATTGAATTGACAACTAAAACTTCGCAATCATACAAATCGCAAAAAGTTATATGACATTCAAATCAAGATTAACCAAAACAATTGTTTAAACAATCGAAACACAAGCCAAACTTATAAAAGAACTTAAGGGTTCTAAAGTTTAATTCCAACACATGTCTAACACAAATGAGAACCTAATCACACAAAATCCATTACCTGAAGTAGATAACGAGAAGTCTAGCCTCTCATTGTTCTTGAATGATCTTTAACATCATTATTGATTTGCATAACAGATGATTAAATGGTGTTAGAACAAGATGGAATGATGAATCAAAGGTCTAGGAACTCCCAAAATTTGTCCATAATTTGTCCTTGGTCGAATGGGGGTAAGTGGTGGGTGAAATCTAACAAAAACTTGGTTTCATAGGTGTTCCACTGAGGCTCTAGCGTAGGCTACGACAGCCAACGTAGCCTACACTAGGTTGATTTCTATTGTTTTTTAGTTGAAGATGGTGTAGCCTACAATGGCTACAGTAGGCTACGGTGCGAGCTTTTCTGCTGCACTTTAAATCTTTATTTTTTGACCCCTCCAATGTTTTGTTTCACCATGTAAGTTCCCAACTTGGTTATTTTACCTACAAAATCACTTTAAACTCATAGTTAACCTATTCAACATAATCAAATGCATAAATACAAGTGATTATACTAAATATTTAATATTTAAACACTTGAACTATCATTCCAACACACTCACATCATCAAACACATTGTCTAACACTTTAATTCAATTATTTTGTTTATCTCTACTCGAGTAAGAGTGACTTTTAGTTTCTTTTGGTATACTTAAATGGTTAACGTCTGTCCACTAGTTTTTTTAAGTTTCTAACATTTTGGTTTAAACAAATTACATTTCGATACTATTTTTAACATATACATTATCAATTATTTATTTAAATAAAATTTTAATTTTAACAATGTATTACAATTTGATATAAAAAACATAAAAGTCTCGAATCTAAGAGGTAAAAAGCCTGCAGAGAAAGAGAGCAATTACCTAGGGTCAAAGAAGTTTATAAATGTGTCGGATGAGTTGGCCAGATGTGAATCGAGAAGGCACCACTTGAAGGCACGTAAAATACTAAGGAAGTTCCTAAATTATACACATGGCAGTAGAAGCAATATTCATTACATTTTATTATTGACATATAGGCTAATTTATGTTATTAACAATAATAAACATTACATATCCATACATTAAATAAATGAAGAGAGTTGTGAGAAGGAATGAAACAGGACCTCCGATCCATAACAATGTGATTTTACGGGACCAAGTTTTTCCTCAGATGTTTAAAGAATAATTAGGATATTAATTGCAAGTTAAATGTTTCATCTTTGATATAAAAGAAATAGAGAATCCAGAGAAGAGAAGGGTTCAATCAATCAAGCGTATCATATCCATTCTCATTAACGGTATTAATACCGATAATTAACTAACTAATGGTAGCTAGTTAGCCATTTAGAATTTATTACAAAACATACTACTAACTATTCAAAATCACAACTCTAGTCCCTAAACTTATTTACTGTTTACCCTTGTTTATAGTGTATGTAACAATACCCGCCCCTTAATATGATACTTGTCCTCAAGTAGCGGAAGCAGGGAAGCGAAGCTGAAAATCAACTAAATCTCCCACGTGGCGTCAGTAATGCGAAAACTATGCCAATGTACCAAAACACAAATAGTTGCACTATTACCCTTTTTGCTCAAACGACGATCAAGGATAACTCGTGGCTGTAGTTGGAACCTAGGTTCAACTAGAAGGGGAACCATAGGTGTCTGATTGCCCATAGGAGCTAACTTCAACAACAAGACATGAAATGTAGGATGGATTTGGGAAGAAGAAGGCAGGCTCAAGCGATAAGCAACACTTTCAATGAGTTTTTAAAGATGTCTGAACATGCGATTTGAGTTTGACATAAACCCAGTCACCCCATTGAATTGGCATTTCGTGTGATGTTTATCAACAATTTGTTTCATACGGTTACGAGCTTTTGCCAATTTAGCTTTTAAAGTCACCGTCTTGGCCTTATGTAGTTGGAACCAAACTTCAATTGATTCTAACCTATAATCATTTGGTATTTAAGGAATTTGTAATGGAGGTTGAATTCCATATAATGCTCGAATAGGGACATGTCGATGGCAAAGTGAGTAGTAGTATTATACCACCATTCCGCGCAGGTCAATCATTTTGGCCACCGAAGCGGATCATCCATAACCATACATCGCAAATAGGATTCCAAACAACGGTTCAATACCTCTATTTGTCCATCGGATTGTGAATGGTAAGCAGAAGAATAAGCAAGTTGAATGCCTATAATTTCATGAAATCTTTCCAAAAATGACTTAGAAATATAGGATCACGATCAGAGATGATGGTCGATAGACATCCATGTAAGCGGACTATTTGATCAAAGAATATTTGAGCCACTTGAACGGCTATGAAGGGATGATAGATACAAATAAAATGGGCATATTTTGTGAGGTGATCAACAATGACTTTGATGAAGATCCACCCATGAAGGTGTATTCAAGAAAGAAGAATCAGATGATAGCTACCAAAATGGGGCGGCTGGACTCTATTTTCGAAATTGGTTGGATCCACTCAAGGGATGATTTCATTCAATCAATTAAATAAATGACCTTTAATAATATTGGTAATCTTCCAAGAAAATCAAGGACTTAATTTCAGGGTTTGAGTAGTATAAATAGCAGGCTAGTTTTATGTTTTGGGATTCAAGTTGTTTTTGTTTATCTTGTTCTTGTAATTAGAGACTTAGCCCCTCTCGAATTAGGCCACTATCCTTTTGTTATCAATAAGTTCTAGCCTGTTTCAATCCCTATCAGTTCTGTTCTTATCATTTTTGGATCCATTGTTGGGAATCGAAAATGGTGCAAACCTAGAATAACTCAACCAATGGCAGCAACCCACCTGATCCCATTGTTGTTTAATTGGCTGCTATAGCCGCAAAGTTGGAGTCAAATGACAAGATGAAAGAAGATATAGAAGCTTTGAAAGTAGGGGAATTTTCCCAAGGGAGCAAGAATGATAAAGGGGAAATATCTTGGAGGGGCTGACAACACTATCGACCCCAAAACAAGATCGAATTTCCTACTTTCAATGGATGGTTACCGAAGGCTGAAAAATATTTCTGGTCTTATCAAATACTTGATGAGGAAAAGTTTGAAGTGGTTGGCATGCACCTAGAGGGTGATGCTTTGGACCTCTATTCTTGGCTCTCTAACGACCAATCCATCGCTTTTTGGGAAGAATTTGCCTAAAACTTCACTAAAAATTTTGGTGCAGCATAGTTTCAAAACCCGGATGAGTTTCTTTGTATCATCAAACAAACTGGGCAGTCCAAGAATATGTTCACAAGCCTTAAAGATGAATTGAAATCTGATGTAAGGATTCGCAAGCCACGTACGGTGTATAATGCTATTGTCACACCCCGACCGACAGCGGAATCATCGAGGTGGACGAATGTGAAATGCTTGTTCACAGCACATGGAACTAAATAAGTTGGAATAATATTAAATAGCAAATTTCATTAAATAATACTAGACAATTAAGTCATTACAATACCACAAAGATATAAACAACAACATAAGAAGCTTTATTAAACTAAGTCCAAGTCCTATATGAGCAAAAAGAGTTCATCAAGTAGCAATCCTTAAATATGTTAAAAATAAAGGGTCAACTTTGAAAGTTTATGAGTTTCTATGGATTAAACATACATATATATATATATATAAGATTTACAAGTAGAAATTCATGCTAATGGTTATGAATTATACAAGTTTATAGAACACATATAGTTACAATCAAACCTTGACCAATAATAAGTTTACAAGTTTATAAAGATTAGCTAAGTGTACTTGGTTCCCATGATGAACAAGTCATACGTCATCGGGAGCCGACAATACATCGGCTTTAGCACGAAATACGCTTGTCAGGCCCATAAATCTATGACGTCGCCAGGCTAGCAATAGTTAATGATTGTCAACGTATGATGTATCTAATATAACACTCATAATCATATCAATAACCATGACAAAAAGTAAAGATAAATTGCATGTGCATTTACAAGTATCAAGATGTTTATAAGTTTAAGTTTATAAGGTTAACATGTTTCACCCCAAAAGGTATGAAATAAAGTAAAAAGGGGGCATGGAGAATTCACATGAAAAATTCACAAATATAGTGATGGTTGTAGAGTACATAAGAAAGCTTGGATGTCAAGAGTCAAAGGTGATGTCCTAAATGATAAAAAACAATAACTTGAGGTCGGAATTCATTACAAGAAGTTAGGACATTTAGAGAATGCTAAAAACGAAAGGTAGATTGAAAAAGGATTATTGCATCAATTTTAGATTCTGAACAGAATGTTTGGTATGTGTTTGAATAGGTTTTTAAAATAGCAAACGATTTCATAAAATTATAATAATTTATAGTTGACTAGTTCAAAGTCTCCCGGACAACTTTCATTCAGAAACATTTATATTAAAATATCCGAAAATAGGTCTAAATAGCAACACAAGACAGAATGTACTGAAATGCGCACTTATCTTGTGAAGACTATTGTTGGGACGTCCGATTGAGTTTGAAGACGTATAAACTATATTTGAAAAGGTAATTTAATGAACTTAATATTAGAGTCTGATTTTACTCAAATTTAGTTTTTTATGATCAAGTTATAGTTAGTTGAAGTCAGATTATATTCTGCCAAAATTATAGTAAGGCACTTATGTGCACTTTTAAACTGTTAAAGCATGAAACGGGTTAGAAAAAATTTACTATGTTGATATATGATATATTAGACTTAATTTGAGTTATATAAAAATATTCCAAGACTTCAGCATAGCCATCACTTAGGTAAATAACCTTGTGGAATAACCGAATGCGACGGTATAGCCGTTCATATGCAAATGGGATTCTTTGTTTACGTTAGCTTGATTTAGGAATGTTAGTGATTGTTATAAAGTTTGTGATTGTTATAAAGTTAGTGATGAAATGATACTAAAGCAAACTAAAAGAGATTTAGTAGAAGAAAGAATAAAAGTAAGAACATAAAGTCATGAGAACAGTTGGATGTTAGGATGATTAAAACAATATAGAAATATACAATATAAAAGCAATATAAGATTAACTTAGTATTTGAATATTTTTGAAACTACTTGTAAAATAAAATTCTTGAAATTGATTATAACTAAAGGATGATGAAAGATTTGTGTGAGAGATTTTTAGAGAATGAGCAAATGAAAAGTGAGACCTAAGCCTTGCTTTTATAGTTGATGTTAGGAGGAGGTTATGAATGGTGTTAATGGTGAGTTACAAGTTTTTTAAAAGGATGTTATGACTTTGAAATAAATATAAGATTAAAAAAAATAATTAGATAAAAGAATATTTACAATTTAAACTTTT
>BJCM01065109.1:0-23440 GCA_018326385.1 Flaveria bidentis | reverse complement strand
CGTCACATCATAACATACTTTGATATCATTCATTCATTATATTTGTAATCATTAACATGTTCTAATGAAATACATATTAATCATTAATTGTGTTTTGTTGCGTGTGTTATTGAATATTTATTGATATTTAAAGGTATTTCAAACAATTAAACCAAATCAACGTTGTTTCCGCAAATGTTGACTTGCCAATCGATCGACATTGATAATTTCTGTTTGCGATCCTTGGATTCACACTTCACCATACCAATTCCTCACCCAATGGTCTTTTAATCTTGGCATTGTCTTTTAACCGATATTGGTTTCTTTGGGGTTGGCCATTCTCAACGCCCAGAGCCTTTGGCTTATTGCATGTTCTTGCTAAGATGTCAATAGAAGTTGCAGTTGTGATTTTTGTCTGGTACCCTTTATGGTTTTAGATCTGTCGGTGTTGTGTGTTGTGGCAGTGGATTTTTCTCTGGTTGTTGTTCTGCCTCCCATTTGTGTTTGAGGTAGAGCTGATGGTCGCGATTTCTTTCTAATACCTTTGGGGTTTTCACATCTATCAACTGATTGTTGGGTCAATGATGGCGAGCATTAGGTCGTCTAAGGCTTTGTTTTTTATTCGGTTTCGCATGTTTTGTTTTGCTATTTCTCTGTATCTACGATGATGAACCATTGTACATCATTGTTTTGGTGCCTCAAAAGCTATGATTTCTGACCAATATTTGTGTTGGTTTCCATCGCCTGGCAACATTTTACGATATGTAGCTACAACCAAATTCACTTCTGAGCCTCTCCATAGGTATTACTACATGTTTCGGTTATTTCATGTTTTTGTGATGTTATGCTCTTGAGCAGGGTTGCACTGTTTTTGTTGCTTCCATTATCATGCGGATTCATGCATTGATGATCATGAAATTAAGTTCATCTGAGACATATCATGGTTCCAAGATAACATGTATATGGCTATGATGATGTGTCTGAACCCTGGTTCAGACACCGTCGCGAAACACAGATGAAAAAAACAACTAGTTAGTGGCTGTTTGGCAGCATCTGATTGAATAAATGCTGAACCAATAAGAGATCTGAACCAATAAGATGTTTGAACCAATAAGTAATCTAAACCAATAAGTGTGTTTGATTCTAAAAAGAAAAATTAATAAATCAGTGTTCTTCACTTTACTACCATGTGAACCTCCAACAACTCTCTTTAACACACACACACACACGTATTCATCTTTTGGTATCTCACTAGATTTTGAAGAATTTCAATTGATTATATATATATATATATATATATATATATATATATATACACACACACACCTGAGTGTTGGATCGACAAATGACAGCTTCTTCATCACGAGGAAGAAGCAGTTCACCGTTCCACCACTGGAAACCGTCGAGTCCGTTCTCGTCATCGTCGTCATTCAAGCAGCCGATTCCACGATCGTGCTCATCGTCGTTCTACACCCTTCACCGCGTCACCGCCCTCCACCTCCCCGGTGTTTCACTCTCCGACCACCACCCTCTCCGTCACAGACCGCACTGACCACCGCCCCATCGCCGACCACCACCCTCTCTGTCACCGCAAACCGACTTCACGTTTGACCCGAGTCAGACTTTGGTTCAAGTCTGACCGAATAAAGGGTTCGGTCAGACCTCTTCTCCGGTAAGACGTACACAACCAAACAAGCCATGTCTGACCGAATCAGACTTGCACGTCTGACCGGGTTTGGTCAGACGTAACCAAACAGGGCCTTAGTATAAACAAAATCCATTTCTAGTATATAATGTATTGATCATGATAATATGTCGACAAAATCATCCTAGTACTCGAGTTATAACATTTTTAAGTTGTTACTTTTATTACTATTAACATAAGTAACAAGAACAAAATTATTTTGAATCATGTGACAAATTATTATCCACGGTTTAGCAATTAGGTAATATTTTAACTAATATTAACCATAAATTTATTATATTTATCCTAACTTAACATTTCAGAAAAATAAAATAATTAGATGTATAAAAATTCTCATAAGAAAACACGTGTAATCAAGAATCCCTAAATCTCAAATGTTGAAAATATAACATATAATTATGAAGATAAATAATCGTAAATTTGTGTTACGAATGTTATAAAAGACTGACAAACCACAAGTTACGAGAGGAACCTAGCATTAGTTTTGTTATTTTACTTATATTAAATACCGATCAATAAAATATAACAATTCATCAAATTAATAAGATAATCATAAATTCTAGCTGAGTTCGAGTTTGCCCTAGCTTTGTTCGGTTCGACTCGTGAACAACCCTGAGTCTATGATAAATATTTGATCATTAATATAATGAATACAATATTACTAAGAAAATAGCAGCTTAGAGAAGTTTGATAACCATAATTAATTATATTTATAATAATAGTCATTATTTAGCTCTTTTATCTGATTTACACTCACCCGACATGAAAGTTACATATTTAGGTGAACAAACTAAGAAATAAACACACTGTAAAAGCTTAATGAAAACTTTAAATTATAAAAAAGTAACATTTTTGTTAATTATTGCAACAAACATCTGACATTATTTTCGGGTTTGGGTCATATTCAGGTTCGTATCAGATTAGACCCGTTAACCTGCAAACACAACCCGTTTAGCACCCTACCAAATTGTCCATTGTTTGAACGGTACACACAATACTACAAAAGAAAATGCTTAACGCGTAAGAATATATAAGTCAAAAAACCAATAACTAACTTAAAATAAATACACCCAGCTCCATGACAACTCCTTCACTCGCTTTTCCCATTAGGATTCAACTCATTATTTCCTATTTTTATATCGTAAGTCGTGACATACATATAATGAAAATGATGATAAAGATTGTAATAAACAATTACTTAATTTATAAATTTAGTACATGAGTCGACGAGAATCTTTAAACTAATATCCAAATGGTGTTACACCGACATCAAAAGTTGTGATTATATTATTTAAAAGGTTTGGTTCCGTGTGCGTTTTATCATGTGGGAGATAAATGATTTTTTTTAGTTATTGCCGAGTTTTTTGACACCAAAAATTCTTCAATTGTATGAAACGTTTGAAATATGACAATATGACTATCCACAATAACAATAAATAAATTAAACATAACCGCAATATATGTATGACGAGCTATTGAAATAGAACGAGATGGGAGTATATGGAATAATGCTATATATTGTGTATTTTAATCTCTAAAGTGCTAGAAAGTGAAATTTTAATATTTAATATAAAACTAATATATGAGGATAAACATCTAAAGTAAACTTGTAACGCATAAAATGCAAGTTATAGCATGCGCAGCCATGCTTTATAAAAATTGGAGTCATTTTTGACTGGTAGTTAATAATTTATAAGCTTTGCTTGTGTTAGTAAACTATATTAAAATGCAATTTTTAAAATTGGATTAGTGATAATTGTTAAATTTTAGAAGGGGTTAGAAAAAAACTTGAGGATTGTGATATATAGAGGATTAGTTTAAAAACTCGTGTATTACGCGAGTTGAATTTAAATATTAAAAATAATATTTACTAATTAATATTTAGAATTTATAATTTTTTTGAGATATGATATAATTGAAATTATATATAACTAACTACTTTAAGAAATATAACAACAACAACATTTTTTGAATTATCCTTTTTAAAAATTTATGTTTAAAAAATTGTATTTTTAAACATTTCATTTTTTAACTACAGTTTTAACGATATCATTATTTTTAAATTCTTTATATTAAAAACTTCATATTTCATAGCATTTTGATTTGTTAAAATATATGTTTTATAATATAGAAATGGTATAAATAATATCATTTGTCTAATGTCATCATTTGCATTTAATGTGATAATTAAATGATAGAGTTGCTTAGCTAATGACACATGACAAAATAAGATGTAAAAAAACACATGACAAAACTTATTTTTATTTATTAGTATATAGATAACACAAATTTACATTATCCTTAGCCCAAATAGTTAATGTGAGCTACTCATAATATGTAAATAAGGTGCGGTTATGATTTCAAGTCTCACTTTCAACAAAATGTTCTGAGTTCAGCCAAAGGGTTTTCTCGCTATAAGTTTCCTCTGAGTGGATTGAGGGTGCGATCCCGACTAGGTGGGCTCGATAAAATAACACATATCATCTGGAAAAAATCATACGTTTACTGTTAAAAAAATTAGCACATATTTCTAATATAAATATATGTTTTAATCTACTATGGTTTTGTTTGTTTGTTGTTAAATTAGTAAACTTAAAAAGGGAGTTCATTTAATAGAATAGTAAATAAGAATGCTGTAATTCTATATATTTAAACCAATAATGTATTTGAATATAATTTGGAGTTGACTTTATTATTGGGTTCTTAGCTGAAATGTATTTTTTATTTGCACCAATGATCTGGTTGTCGATGGTCGATTAAAAAAAATTTAATTTATTGGTCTTAGCTATTTTTATTATGCAAGGGTAAATAAGGTTGTCTACTCAGGAAATATGTGGAAAGCATTTAACTAATACGACTCGATTAACTAAAAACTCAAACTTTATAATTAAAAATTAAAACTTTAACTGGATTCTAAACAAAATTGCATAAAACAACAAAATTTATATCAAACTTAATTAAATAAGAGAAAACAATCACTTCCGGGTTTTTAATTCTGCAAGATCAACAATTGATACTTTTAAATTAGGGTTTGTAAGAAACAATATTTCAAGATCATAGCTTTTGATTAAAGTGACAACGAAGGAACAATCTTTTAAGACTCGTTCATTCACAATGTTACCAATTCACTTATATCACATTGCCTACTTTTCTTAATGAGTTCACGATGTAAGAAAACCAAAAAACTGATAATCAAGCAAACAACTTTATTTATAAGCAAGTCGTTTAAATCAATTAAAACATAATGTTTCATTCAATAGATCAATGTTTAATACAAAAACCTAATCAATCATACCAATTGTCTCACTTTACAAGAATCGTACTCCCGAAAGCAATCAATAGAACCTAGCCACACATCATCTTCGTTCAATCTTCAATCTTGACTTGTAGAGTGTTTGTGGATGATTTGGGGAGCCTTAGAACACCAAAAATCATCTAAAGTTTGTCACTTTTCGTATCCCAGAAGTTCCAGATCAAATTAGGGTTGTTTTGGCTTGTATAAATTTGAAGTTCAACAAAATCCGGGTGTTAGTTTAGCCACAACGTATGATAAGCCCAGGGCGGTGTATAATAAACTGGTGCCCTGTAAAATTTTGATGTTCACATGTAATTTTTCACGAGCTTTTCGTTGACAGGTCGTGGGCCCCGTAACTTTTTTCTTAGCCCAAGTTATGCCAATTTTGAGTTACCATGATCTTGAACTTTTGGTTTTTCATTTCTTCACTTCTCGGACTCTGATTTCCATCTTGCTTCTTCCATACTCTTCATGTTTCACCAAACTTAGTTTCGGTTTCCCGTTTTGCATATTTTCATCTAAAATAAGCTTCCTTTGGCTCCAATCATTTATAATCCAAAACACAAACAACTTGAAATTGTTCCACCATAATCATAATCTAAAAGCAAACATTTAGATCAATTAAGCACCAATTTATTAACACGTAATCAACCTACATGTAATTATAGAGTGTATTCGAATGAGTGTATTAAAAAAAGTGTAAGAAGAAACCAAACAACTAATACAATGAACATGAACACAATGCATAAAAAAATAGAGGTGCGTAAAAGGATATTAATCTGAAACAAAATCCGAAAATTCGTATATTCGAATTTTGAGATTCTAATAGGGAACATCCCTACCGAAAAGTGACAATGATGGTTATTTTTGTAACGAATGCTACATAATATAATACACTACAATATAATACAAAATTAAGTATAGTCTTCGTTAGTACTATAAAAACTATAATACTGTTAAGCCGGTTAACTATTAGGTTTAAGGTATCTAATCAACGTTCACAAGCTAGCTAACCCTCGTATGTATGTTACAACAATGTCAATAAGAAATACAAGGTATTAACAAGAAAAACAACTTAATCCTTGTGTAAGGATGTCTCCAGAATATTATGATGACCCTTTTAATGATAGAAAACAACTTGAGTAAAACTTTTCCACGTTTTACAATACTTAAATAAATAAAGAGACCATCCTCACAAAATTGAGGGAATGTCCCAATGATTTATCTAGTAACATCAAAGCTGTAAAACAGGGTTTGAACCATGACATGGGAAGGTTCTAGTGTTTTTTATCCTCTTTTTCTATTAAACATCCAAATAAACGTTAAAATATAATATTTGTTATTTTGGGTTCAAATAGATCATTATAATTAAATTTATATTTATTTCCCTGTTTCATTTTATTGACCTTCTTTTACTTTATATGCAAGTGTATTTGTAATATAGAACTTAGATATTATAGTATAGTTTGGTATATCTCTTACATGTCTTGATACCATTGATCCATATACTATTAAATATGTTATATCTATTTATCAAAATTATCAATCATTAATATACTATTACAATTTAACAAGGGTGAACATTACTTATTTCCTTATTGGATAGTTTTGATGATTTTGCAATGTGCCGTGATGTTAGATACTTTTTCCTTTTCCTCACATACGTTAGTGTTTAAGAGGGCTTTATGCACGACATTACACACCATAAATGTTACTAGCCTACCTCTAATACTATTTTTACTAGGGGTGTTCAAATATATCCGAATCCGAAATATTCGAAATCCGAAATTCGGATATCCGAAATTTCGGATTCGGATTCGGATAGTGATTTTGAGAATTTTCGGATATTTCGGATATCCGAAATATCCAAAATAATTTTATAAAATATTAAATATTAATTAAATATTTTAGATATCTTCAGATATTTTGGATATTTTAATAAATACTTTGAATATATGAAATAAATTTCAATAAAATTTATCATATTTTTATAAAATCTATCAAATAATACAATTTTTTTTAAATTCGGATATCCGAACGGATATCCGAATCCAAAATTTCGGATATCCGAAAATCAGATATCCGACATTTCGCATTCGGATTCGGATAGTGAAATCCACTGTCCGAAATTTTCGGATATCGCAATGTTTTTTTTTTCCTCACGTCCCCCGAATGTCAAATACTAATTTATTACATTTACCTCCATTATTTAATAGAAACTATAGTTTATTATCTCTATTTTAAACTTTTTACATTATATCAAACAAAAAGACAGTTCTTATTAAAAGAAAAAAAAAACTAATCATCACCATAACAATCCATTAACAATCCATTACAAGTAGTATTAAAACCATAAACCCCTGTTCCACATAAACCCAAAATGTGAACACGAAGTCGACTAAACCTCACAAAATCACTCTTCAATTCCATTTCTTCACTTCATCTTCCCCAAATCTCCAAACACCATTTCTGTTTCCACACAAACCCTCACATGGCTCCATCAAAATCCCACATCTTCTTCATCATCATCATCATCATCCTCTCAATCTCCTCCTCATCTCCCTCACTCGCATCCCTCACAACCCTAATCTACAAAGGCTGTGCGAACCAGAAGTTCCAAGACCCCTCACAAACCTCCACACAAAACCTCCAATCCCTCTTCCAAACCCTAATCTCCCAATCCTCCATCGCCAACTACCACAACGCCACCGCCGGAGACCCCCAATCGCTCACCTCCGTCACCGGCGTCTACCAGTGCCGAGGGGACCTATCAACCTCCGACTGCAACACCTGCGTGAAACAAGCCCCTGAAATGATCGACAAACTCTGCGGTGGAGATGCGATCGCCGCTAGGGTTCAGCTCGAGGGGTGTTATCTGAGGTATGAAGTGGTGGGGTTCCCGCCGGCGCCGGCGACGGAGGTGTTGTATAAGAAGTGCGGGTCGGGTCGGGTGGATGGGTCGGAGTTTGATTCGAGGTTGTCGTCGGCGTTTGAGGAGGTGGAAAAGGGGGTGGTGGATGGAAAAGGGTTTTACGCCGGTGAGTATGAGAAGGTGGTTGTGATGGGGCAGTGTGAGGGTGGTTTGAGTGGCGGTGAGTGTGTGAACTGTGTGAAATCTGCGGCGGCGAATGGGCGGAGTGCGTGTGGGAGTTCGGATTCCGGTGAGATTTATCTGCAGCAGTGTTATGTCAGTTACACGTATAACCCGAATGGAGAATCTGGATCAGGTATAATAATCCGGCCGGAGCGGTAAAATCAACCTGTTTACGGTTCGGTTTAAAACCATGAAAATATTTAATCTGGTAGTCGGTTTGGTTTTGCGTCGGTTTTGAAAACATCAACTGTAGCAAACTTTATGTTTGTTACGGATTTTTACGGTTCGGTTTAAAACCGTAAAATTGTTAGGAAATGTTCAAATTGATAACCGGTTTAGGCCCGAGAACCGGTTGTATATAATTGGACCTGATTATAAGATTATTATATATTGTGGGTTTTTTATTTCTTCGTATATTTATATCAAGTATAGCTAACTAATTATCTGGTGTATTTTAATGAACTTTTGTGAAGGAGATAAAAGTGTTGACTACAAAAATATGTTAAAAAAGAGAAATAAAACGTGTTTTGTTTTAAAATATATTTAGTGTTTTATTAGGGACAACTTGCATAACAAATGAGCCCAAACTGGGAAACTAACGTGTTAAAAGATAAAAAAGGTTTTATTTAATGTAATAAAAAATAAGATGTGAAATGTTTTTAAACAATAAAATATAAATGTAAAAATGTTTTTTTAGGATTGGGTTATGCATGTTATCAATGTAGCTATATGTATGTACAGAAAAATATAGAGATAATAAAATAAATTAAGTGTTAAACAGAACCGTAAACACATACTATATATGTTCAATCAATGATTAACCATTTGAAAAGCAATTGTTAAAGCACTAATGATCACCTAATAGATGAAGGAATCAAAAGTGGTATCTTCGATCTATGATTCATGATTGGGATATTTTGTTTTATTCATGTAACTTTATGAGAAAAGGTGACAATCGAATGTGGGTTTGGTTTGATGACAGGGACCGGTGGTGGGATACAAACTGGAGTGACGGAGACAGGTGGTGGCGGTGGGCGGCACAATACGCAGAAGACGGTGGCCATTGTCATCGGCGGATTGGCGGGGTTGTTTCTCGCAATCGCTTTCTTGCTGGTTCTGAAATCAGCTTTCATGAAGAAGAAGGAGAAACACAGTTATGAAGGTTGGTTGCTTTCTTCATTCTTTGCATATGATTTAAAGAGATCTTAAAAAAGCACTTGACTCGAATATCATTTAGAAGTATGAAACCGGTTTGTTTGTAAACGAGCCGAAAGGTTGGTTTGTAATCGAGTTGTCAATGTGGGACTAGCCCACTTGGCAGAGACTTTGCTTTCTAGATGGGAGGTTTTGATTCAAACTCAAACAATGATGTAATTTGATGAAATATAAAAGTAGGATTTTTTTACTGTTAAAAAAAACTCGAAATTATAATGGTTTTTAAAGTATAAAGTTGATAGTAGTACAATTTTAATCTTTTCTAAGCACAAGTATTACATCAATCTACTAAACTCGTTGGTTCCTTCGTTTGGCTCGTATTGAATTTGTTTATAAATTTTGAATTTAGCTAAAATGTATTTTTTTTATTAGAACTTTAGAAGGAAAAAAATCCCACTTGAGCTTTTTACGGGATCGAGCTTATTACAAGTTGAAGTTAAGCTTAAATTTCTACTTACTAGATATAAACGAGTAGACTTAGGCTGGCTCGTTCAACTTTGAGCTCGAGTTCGAGCTGACATTGGCTCAGCTTGACTTACTCGTTCAACCGCCTTGCCAAGTTTGTCATTAACAATCTTTTTAAAGTTTAATGAATTACTATTATAATAGATTGCCATGATAAAATAAATAAATGTTTTTCTAGAGTTTATTAAGAAAATTTCTAGTCAAAAACATGTTTTTTTTGAAGTTCTAATTTTCAAAAGTTTCATAGTCAATGATAGTGATAGAGATCACTAGGCATTTTTATGTGTTTTGAAAAGCAGATGTAAGAGGTTTGTTTAGTAGTAAAATATATAACGAAGTAGTTTTAGTAAATTCGTGTACTACGTTGTTTGAATAAATAAAATATTAAATATAATAACAATTTATAAGTATAAAACAATTTTGTAAGAAAAGATATGATTAAAATTACGTGTGAGTAAATCATTAAGACAATAAGTAATAAAACAATTATATCAACTTTTTAAAAAATGACATTTTTAAAATTTTCTTATTATAACTTTTAATTTTTAATTATTTTTGGTTTACAAAAAGTTTATTTTTTAGAAAAATCAAATTTAAAACATTTCATATTTTTTTATAAAATTTGATGTTTTAAAAAAATTCTAATTTTATTAACATTTGTTTTTTAGAAATAATATTAACAAGAAGATCTCTTTCTTAATTTATTAAAAACCATTTTTAATAATAAGGTAATTTAATTGGACAGAGAAACTAAAAATAATAATAATAATGAATTTGATGGTGTGTAATTTTAATTAATATTTTATTTAAGTAGGATGATGATATTCGATTGTTCCTCAAGGTAACATGAGTTTAAGTGGTATATTTTTATACTTATCCAAAAAAAATCTAAGTATTACTTCCGTTATTTTTATACTATTTTTATAATAATAAAATAATACTATATTTGATTATTAACTTATTTTCTTGTGCACTACTTATATAAAAAAATTGAACTTACAAAACCAAAAATCACCAATAAATTAGCGTTTAACCCGTGTGATAATCGTTTTTGTAGCATTTGATATGCAATGGTTTATATGGATTAAATAGGTCATTGCAATAGTGCAATATGTTTATTTTATCTATAATTCGATATAAGTTGTATCACAAACTGAATTACATTTCATATGACAAATTATATTAAACAAGGCTTTGGAATAAAATTTATAACACAATTTCAAACAAAATAGTTTATTGATTATTGAGCAACGTATTTTGACTTTATATAAAACACTATATTATAAGAGTTATAAAAACAGCATTATTTCTAAAATAAAGAATAGAAATACTTCAAATAAAGTAATAATTTGACTTTTATAAGTAATAAAACACGATATTATTTTTTGAATTTTTATTTTTTAAATAAGCAGTTTTTAAACATTTTGTTTAGGAACAAACATTTTTTCTTAAAAATTTCCATTAAATTTTTTTTATTATAACTTCGAATTTTAATTATTTTTGTTTCATAAAAAATTATCTTAAAAGCCATAAATTTTAAATGTTTTATATTTTTAAAAAAGTTTAATGTTTTAAAAAACTTTCTTACTTTATAAAAAAATGTGTACTTAGAAATTGCATAAATCTTCTTTTTAATTTATTAAAAATATTTTTAATCTAAAAAATTATTAAATAATTTTATCATTAGTTAATGTAATTATTTAATAGAAGAAATGATCCGGATACTTAGATTTATATGATATAGAATTTTGTGTAAAAATTTTATTTTATTAGTATAGATAAATATATGATATTAGTTTAAATAGTTTTCGTTTATTTACAAATAAAGTGTGTTTTGAAAGAGTTTATTGTTACTTTTTTCAATTAATATTGTAGGTTATTGAAAAAGGAGAAGAAAACGGGGAACTGCTTTTGTAGCTTTCTGATCGAAGGATGTAAAGAACTAAAGATAGACATATGACACATGATTTTTCTATTTTAAGAGTTGTTTTCGTTTTGTACATTGTTTATGTCTATGTAATTTTTGTTCTATATATTAGACAAGTTTATAGCCTATTTTTACTTGTAAAAAATATATATATACAAACACCGTCAATTTCTTCCATCCAAAATTTTACATTACTTATATGTTGTGTTGGTTTTAATGATCAGTGTGGGCCAAAGAACCGGTTTGGTTTGTAGTTAATGTGGTCAAAATCATTTTGTGAGAGGAATTTGATATTAGTTTAAGGAAAACGAAACCTCAATTGATGAAAACTCGTAGGTTTGAATTGTAAATTCGACTTCTATTAACTATTATTAGATTTTTAAAAGAAGAAAAATAAAATAAAAATCACCAGAAACACAATTTTTAAAATAGTACTAACAATGCATTTAAATTTTCGACTGTTCCATGTTTATTCCTTGCCCGAACTATTGTTTTCGACGTGAACCGAGTATCGTAAGCATGTTATTATTCGGATAAGGGAGAAGATATTCTTGTTTTCAAATCTTCCTTGTGTGTTCATTTTTTTAACCTTTTTTCCGCCTTTGATATGTGATTTGTGTTGTATGTAATTTGTTGTGTCAAAGTGATCCTTTAAACAAATACACATCTTTAGTGATGTTGGATGAAGTATTTTTCTTCATATTAATAAGACCATGCCGGTAAAATAGAATATCGATTCGTAAATATTTTAAAGGGTTATTAAATCACAAGCCATAAAAGAGTTAAGGATCATAAATTGGGATTCATTTCTACCAAATCAAGATATCAAACAATTCAAAGTCATCAGAAGTCATAATGGATATAGATCAATTCCATTATACATATCGAGCTTGCTACCTAAGATATTATCCATTTGTTGCTTATTTGTCTCGTTTTTTAAGTATTATAGAAATTAAGCTTGAGGTTACTATTCAAGCTACAACCACTTATTCATGAAGTTGTTGACCCATATATAATATTATATAAAAAACGGAATAGCTCGAGTGCGTGATGAAAGATGATTATGAAAATTTGTGAAAGATCTTCTTATCATAACAATACATTCATCACCTATATATGCTAACATATGAGGGCAAAGTGGTCCATCAAATTTGATAAAATACGTTCACTAACAGTTTCAAAACGACTACATAGCTATTAGAAAACGGTCAAAAATTGTGGGCAACGACTAGAACCTATTTGGATCTGGTTGGTTTGGAACCAATTTGGTATAGGAACCACTTTGGTCGTTGAAACATTAAACAAAATTACAATTGTTGGTTTGAGATCAATTTGTACTACTACTGGTTCGAAACTGGTTCTATTGTGGTTAGGGGCGTTGGTTCTAGTTCTTGAACTAGTTTTTTCTGCGTACCTCTTAATTCGATATTAAAGTTAGCTGTAAACATAAACAAAACTATCAGAAAAAGGGCTTAAACACTCTCTAATTCGCCGCTATTCTGCTTTTATTTGTTTAAAATCATCGCAACCACACTTACAAGATTTAAAACAACAATTTTTAGTTGGAAAGTATATCACTTTACTTCTTTAAGGACAAATCCACCTTCATTGACTAAGTATCTCATTATATAATGAGCATGTAGTATAAGTAAGAGAGACAGAACCTCATCCTCATGATTTAAGGGTGCGTTCCCTTAGAACATTCACAGTCTATTCTTCATTTTTATCCATATAATTACACTAAAAATTACTATTTTTTTCTTTTCTTTTCAACCTCATAATTACTTTTTTTCTTTCCTTTACTCACAATCACTTAAAATATATTAAAAACATTATAAGATTTTGAACAGTGTTTTTCAAAAACACATATTGGACAATAAATTTCTTATATCCTTCACTCACAATCACTTATAATCATATCATATAATATAAGAAATACACTCATATAAATACAGGGAACCAACAGTGAATTCTCTTATATAAGTTAAATTTACATAATGAGTTGCACGTTTCAAGTACTTTAATAATAGGCATTTAATTGTCAACCACCATAATACACATGTATATATATTTTTTTCATTTTATAAAGTTTATTTATAAAAAAAAGATGTGTGCTTCAAAAGCCTTAATGAAATGTATACAATTGTCAATCATCGCAATACACGTGTGTACTTCCTTTTTTTTTCCTTTTATAAAGTTTAGATCATGTAGTTTCTTTTCCTTTTTATAAAGTTGGGTTTACATGATATAATAGCGCTTCAAATGCCTTAATGAAAGGTGTTCATTTGTCAACCACCACAATAACATGTCTATTTCTTTTTGAACGTTAAGATTCACGTCACTAGGTGAGTTTGTCTCAAATCATAGATATTTTGAATAACATTGAGTAATAAATAGGAAAACGTGTTGTCGTTTGCAATTATTTTTAGTATGAAATAAGTAAAAAATCGATAAACGCATCAAGTATCATTTGGTCTTGGTTACATGACTAGCACTATTTGTTTGTTTTACGTCTTTTCCTCTCTCTTTTTCTTTCCCTAGACGTGTGATAGTTTCATTTAATTTCTCACAAATGACGAGAGTTTGTTCGACTTTCTAGGTGGACTATTAGAATAATGGTAAGCACATACTTGATCTTAGTTACACATAACATAATAAGTACAATTTTTTCCATTTCCTTTTTATTTTCGTAACATTCAATTATATTTCTTCTATAATTTATGACTATGTTTGTTCGGATGTTATTAGTGTTGGCTGCTTATTTGTAGTTATGTAAGGTCATCATGTTTTTCACCAGCATACTTAATTTTAAAAGACATGAGACGTTTAGCTTCTATTAACTGGAGTGTGAAGTGTAAACGCAATGACATTTAAAATTACACACTATTTATACATGTTTTTATGTGGATGAGACTTAAACATGTAAATACTTACGAACTAATTTGAATATAAAGAAAAAAACAAAAAAAAAATCTAACATAAGACTAACAAATACTATATTCATTAAAATCTTCTCATACTTATTATTTACTCTTACTATAGTTAGGGTCAAAATATCTTCTATAATGCATGCTACCGATGTCATTTGGCTGGTTCATGGTTTATCTTTATAGACATTTTATCTACTTAACTTTTTATCACGCCACAATGAACTTTGATTAGCATTAACATTAACGTAAGCAAATAACGCGTATCTCATCCCATACAACTACCAACACCTTTCCTAGTAAAGACACCATATACATCTATACTATATATAAAACATATGAGAAGAGTATTTTAAGATTCCATAAATGTAACACCCGGAATTTTTTTTAAAAGATGAGAATAAAGAATACAAGTGAAGGGAAAGAAGGAAATGTAATTTAACCCAAGTTGAGAGGTTAAATGTGCACAAAAGGTGTTATGGCCGTCCATAACACCCTGCACATCATTTGTATACGGTTTTAGAATGAGAAAGCATAGAAAGCTTCAGATTTTTGAAGAAGAAGAAGAAGAAGAAGGAAGTCGGATTTAAGGTGAGTTTTTAGTGATTTAAGTGTTCTTGGCTGGTTTATAGCCTCGGGTATGTGTTATATGTGTTCAGGTGTGTGTTTTTTGTGGGTTTTAGGTGTTTGAACTCATAGCATTCGGGTACGAAGGAAGTCATACACGAAGTTGCAAGAGGTGCGTTCTAGAACCCCACTTTTACATGTTTTTACTGATTTTAGGGCTGGAAAGACATGTTTTAAATGTTTTTATGATGTTGGATATGTATACCTGTATGTATGTGTGTGTGCGAATATGGGTGGGTGTATGTTGGGATGATTTATGGTTTTGGTTGATGTTCAGAGCATGCTTATGTTGTTTAGCATGTTAGAATTAGGCTTGAACATGTTCGGATATGATTTGGGGACTGAGATGATGTTGTTAGTTAAAGTTAGTTGCTCATGCGCCTAAGTCCCCATGCGCCTGAAGTTTATACGCCCAAATAGTTCCCATGCGCCTAGGATTATGCCTGAATTGACTAGGTGTTCCCATACGCCCAAGTGCCTATGCGCCTAAGTCAGGCCATGCGCCTGCTTAGTGCTCGTGCACCCAGAAAGTTGCTGAGTTGACTAAGTGTTGGCCATGCGCCTACATAGTGTTCATGCGCCTAAAGACTTCGTTTTATTTCTGAAATTTTGGAAAAAAGGAAAGTTTTAGGTTATAACTTGGGATGTTCCCGGGGGTGATGTACGATGGTTGTATGATGATGTGTGATGATGTTATGCATGTGTATGTTATGTTTCCTTTATGTTCCTTATTACGTATTATTACGTGGTTTTACCTGTTGTGATTATGTTAATAAACGTAAAATATTATCTTAATGAATCGAAAGATTTAAGATAATGGAAGTGGAACATAATGAATGAACGAATGAAAAATCTTGCAAGCAAATGTAAGGAGGTTCACAACTCAATGAGAGTTGTTAGCTTAACTGAGTGTTTTACAGCGTGCGATCTTGGCTAATCCTTAAGGGTTCACACACAATGGGAGTTAGTCTATGTGACTAGTCCATACGTGCGATATGAGAGCTTTGTCGCTTAAGCCTAGATGATATGGCTTAGTGCCTAAGAGGGGGGTTAAGCATATGACAAGATCTGGATTGAAGTGAAAGAAAATAAAAGTATGAAAAGTGCGATACGTACGAAACGTGCTATATTAACGAAATGAACGATGACGGAAAATAAAATGTTACTTTGATGTATGTATGACGTATGATCATGTGCGAAAGAAAGAAAATGTTTTAACGAATGGAAGGTAATATAACCCTTTTATAAAAGCGAGAACTCACTCAACAACGCTGACTTTTTATGTATTTTTCAGTTGGCAGATGATTGTTGCTAAGAATGGCATGGGACAGCTACTTGGCAAGTTTTGGATGGCATCCATTTTGTATAGCGATGATGTTTTTGCATTGTAATGCGAACAAATGATATTTTGTAATAGATAACAATTTTGAATTATTTTGCAAAAACAATTATAAATATATGAAATGCTTTATTAAGTATTCCGCTGCAATATTTTAGTAAATATAAATGTTTGTTTTATGTTTTATTTTGATGAGTGACCAACTGTGAGTGTTCCGGGAATAGAGCCTTACAAGTTGGTATTAGAGCCAAAGTTTAAGAGAAATAGGTAAATATTTTCTAAAAACCTAAACTTAAACTGAGAATTGGAAAAAATGGAAGGATTCCAGTCCGAGTAGCTACGTGTCATCAGGTATTTTCTTTAATGTTAACTGGTATTATGTGCGCATGTTTTGTGGCTTATGTGCCTTTAGTAGATTTAGATACTGATGTAGTCAGGATAGGAAATGTTTGGGTATGAAGAGTAAAGTAAGTGGCTAATCACAACTAGCCATGATAATTAGGGACTTAATATACTTGATATATACTGAGATATTACCTTGAATGACCATGTTGGTGTTAGAGGATTACTGGAGGTAGATCTTCTAAGGCTTCTCGAGATGGAGGTCGTGGTGAATGTGGTGTTGGACCATAGGTCACAAGAGGCAAGGCTAGAGCTGATGAGACAGCTCATGAGGAGCTCGAGACCCCTAATCTAGAGGGTGGTGACGAGAGTGTGAATCTGAGTGCCTTAGTGAAGGAGGTTGTTGTTGAGGAGGTTCACTAGGTCATGCAGACGATCTTGTCGTTTGTAGTGACCGAAGTGATCAAGGTTGTGAGAGAATGTGAGAGGAATGAGAAAAATAGGTCCTCGGGGGAAAGGGAGCGACAAGAGACTAAGACAACTGTCTCCAGTGATGAGGAAGTTGAGGAGCATGTGCAGGAGATAGCACGAGGCTGTAACTATCGGGCATTCAAGAGATACAAGCCCCCGACTTTCAATGGCAATGACACTATTCCTGCTGCTTACCAATGGGTGAGAGAGATGGAGGTTGTACTTGATATCAACGAGTGCGGGAAGATCAAAAGGTAATGTTTGCCACCCACATATTTATGGACTCGGCCTTGTGTTGGTGGGACAATATAGTCCAGGCCGAGGGTAGCATGGCTATCGGGAAGATGGAGTGGGCAAAGTTGAAGAAGTTGGTCATCGAGGAGTTTTGTCCTTACCAAGAGTTGGACAAGGTAGAGAGGGAGTTCCTACAGCTGGAGGTGGGAACCATGACACACCAGTAGTACACCACCAAATTCAACGAGATGGCACGGCTGGTGCCTGACACCTTTGTCTCGGAAGATCAAGAGGTGCATCCAAGGATTGTCAGCGGATATCCGTATGCATATGATCGTTACCTGGCCGAGTACTTTTAGGTCGGTAGTTGATCTAGTAGGGAGGTTGTATGATGAGCGAGAGGTAGTGGTGGCTAAGGTGAGCAAGAAAGGTGGTGGTGAACGGAATTAGAACGGGAAGCAGTTTGGATAGGGTGGTGCCCTAGCAAACAACAAAGTTGCGAGGGTGGATGACTGGTGTGTAGCCATACCTGGTGTGGGTTCGAAGAGGTGTGTGAAATGCGGGAAGGAGCATTTGGGAGAATGCAGATGGGGATCAAATGTATGTTTCAAATGTGGGAAGCCCGGTCATGTGGCGAAAGAATGTAGGGTTATAAGGTGTTATAACTGCGGTGAAGAGGGCCATATGAGCCGGGATTGCAAGAAGTCAAGGGCTGAGAGTTCCGGAGCAAAAAAGAAGACTAGAACTGAAGGGCAGAAAGCAAGCGCCAGAGATTTCACGATGACCAGGAAGGAGGCTAGGCAGACCCCCATTTTGTGTTAGGTATGTTTCTAGTAAACCAAACTCTTGATTATGTGTTATTTGATTCTAGTGCCAGTAAGAGTTTTATTTCTGCTTCTTTCTATGTTAATTTTCCTATTAGTAGTAGAATTATTGATAAGTACTTCGATTTAGAAACTACCATAGGTAAGTCTACCAGGATTGGTGATCTGATAAAAGGTTGTGACACAAAGTTAGAAGGTCATAAGTTTGTAATGACCTTAGGCGGGTTTGATGTAGTCCTAGGAATGGATTGGTTAGTAGCCTATGAGGCGAATATTGTGTGTCGCAAGAAGATGATTCGATTGACAGCGCCTGACGGGAGTTCAGTGACGCTTTATGGTGATCAAGTCATTACAATTCAGAATGTGATTTCGATGGCGGTGGCGGGAAAGTGCATGAGGCGTGGATGTAGTGCCTACCTGGCCTATGTGAAGGATGTGGACACGTCAACACCGTAATTGTTCGATGCACCAGTTGTATGTGATTTTCCCGATATGTTTTCAGAAGATTTACCATGTGTGCCACCAGACTGTGAGATCGAGTTTTAGATTGACTTAATACCCGGTGCCCAACCTGTTGCTAAGACACCGTATCATTTAGCTCCCTCCAAGATGAAATAAATGATGGAGCAATTGTAAAAATTGTTTGATAAGGGGTTCATTAGACCAAGTATCTCTCCTTGGGGATGCTCCGGTCTTATTTGTCAAGAAGAAAAACGGTAGTATGAGGATTTGTATCGACTACCATGAATTGAATAAGTTGACAGTGAAGAACCGGTACTCGTTACCGAGGATCAACAATTTGTTTGATCAGCTCCAAGGTTTCAGTTGGTTCTCAAGGATAGATCTTCGATCTGGTTATTAACAGTTGAAGGTGAAAGAGCAGGATATTCCTAAAATAGCTTTTCATACGCGTTATGGACACTACAAGTTTCTCGTTATGTGATTTGGCTTAACTAATGCGCCGCTGCTTTTATGGATTTGATGAATCGAGTGTGTCGGTCAATGTTGGATAAATCAGTGATTGTGTTTATTGATGATATCTTGATTTATTCGAAGAGCGAGGAGGAGCATGTCGGTCACAGTCGGGAAGTGTTAGAGACGCTGAGGAAGGAGATGTTGTATGCTAAATTCTCCAAGTGCATGTTCTGGTTGCGCGAAATTCAGTTTTTGGGTCACGTGGTGAATCCTGAAGGTATTATGGTGGACCGGCTACAGTGGAAGCTATGATGCAATTGAAGTCTCCAAAGACGTTATCTGAGATCCATACTTTCTTGGGATTAGCAGGATATTATAGAAGATTTATAAAAAAATTCTCTAAGATAACCTCTCTGTAACATCTGCCAATTTTGAAGATACGGATCCGAACCCGTTTTGTCAATTATATAAATCAAACACATTACGTAAACCAGTTTATTTATTTTGGTGATTTAAAAACAATAAATGTGTTAATTTTGTGATTCAAATTCACATTTATTTGACCATTTAATCAATTTATAAACTTATGAGGTTTTATTTAACATTTATGAGTTTTAATTATTATATAAAAAAATTAATTAGACTTTAAAATTTCTATAAGATTTATAAAGATATATAGACATATAAAGACTAATATCAATTAGAAGATTTTAACTGTCTTAACAAATAAATTGTAAATATTTTACAAGATTTATAATCTTTATAAAGTTCTTTTAAATAAATAATTTGAGTAATTATTTGCATTTTGAATTATAAAGTATGGGGCCCAAAATATAATAATTGAACCCTTGTTTTATAAACTTTGACGTAAAATAATAAGTATTTAAAACTACAGGGACCAAATTGTAAAATCCAACCCATCACCCACCGTTGACCCCTGTTCTTCGGCGACCACTCTGGCCAAGCTCCGGCGAAGCCAAACTTCCAAAAATAGTCAGTCTCACTCGAATTAAACCGTACCACGACTCTTTCCTGTATGTTTCGAACTTGTACCCTTGTTTAATTCGCAAATTAACATCGGTATTACATAGTTCAAACTCGAAACCGAAACCACCCTCATAAATCAATCGGTTTCGAATTCATCCACTGAGAATTGATCAAATCATGTAACAGAAACGTAAATGAGGCTATTATGATCATAAACATCAATTCAATTGAACATGTAATTGCCTAATCATTTAGCAATCTGAATCAAAAATCTCGAATTATGCATTGATGTCATTCGAACTGAAACCCAAGAAATTTATCTATATAACGAGTTTAAAGCATAAAACCAACCTTTTCAAGCTTTCTGTAATATCAATTTCACTTACAAAACACACAAACTACTCATTCGATCATCATATTCATCACGAAACTGCAACTTAGTCAATGTCCATCTTCTGGGCATCTTAAACCAAAATTTATTGAGGGCTTTTACTTATCATCACCCTTAGAAGCTTCATACAAAATTAATTTGATTATCAGAAACGTTTGCATCTCGAACCATACTCACAACAGTCGCGATCTTGTAACCATATGTTCATCCTTCATTTCGAATCAATAAAGGTAATTCTACATATCTGCCTGAATTGACTAAGTGTTCCCATGCGCCCAACTACCCATGCGCCCAAGTGTCCATGCACCTAAGTCAGGCCATGCGCGTGCATAGTGCTCATGTGCCCAGAAAGTTTCCTAGTTTACTAAGTGTTGGCCATGCACCCGTATAGTGCTCATGCGCCTAAGAGTTTTCACATGCGCTTAAGTGTTCCTTGCGCCTAAGCAGCCATGTGCCCACATAGTCATCATGCGCCTGCATAGGTTCCATGCGCCTAAAGACTTAGTTTTATTTCTAAAATTTTAGGGAAAAGGAAAGTTTTAGATTATGACTTGGGATGTTCCCGGGGGTGATGTATGATGGTTGTATGATGATGTGTGATGATGTTATGCATGTGTATGTTATGTTTCCTTTATATTCCTTATTACGTATTATTATGTGACTTTACGTGCTGTGATTATGTTAATGAACGTAAAATATTATCTTAACGAAGAGAAAGATTTAAGATAATGGAAGTAGAACATAATGAATGAACAAATGAAAAGTCTTGCGAGAAAATGTAAGGAGGCTCATAACTCACTGAGGGTTAGCTCAACTGTGTGTTTTACATCGTGCGATCTTGGCTAACCATTAAGGGTTCACACATAGGGGGAAGTTAGTCTATGTGACTACTCCATACGTGTAATATGGGATCCTTGTCACTTAACCCTAAATGATATGGCTTGATGCCCAAGAGGGGGGTTAAGCATATGACAGGAGTTGGATTGCAGTGAAATTAAAGAAAAATACGATAAGTACGAAACGTGCGAGATGAACGAAATGAACGATGACGAAAGATAATAAAATATTACCTTCATGTATGTATGATGTATGATCATGTGCGAAAGAAAGAAAATTTTTTAACGAATGGAAGGTAATATAACGTTTTTATAAAAGCCAGAACTCACTCAACAACACTGAATTTTTATGTATTTTTTAGTTAGCAGGTGATTGTTGCTAAGGATGGCATGGGGCAGCTACTTGGCAAGTTTTGGATGACATCCATTTTGTATAACAACGATGTTTTTGAATTGTAATACCAACAAATGATATTTTGTTATAGATAACAATGTTATATTATTTTGCAAAAACAATTATAAATGTATGAAATGGTTTACTAAGTATTTCGCTGCAATATTTTAATAAATATAAGTGTATGTTTTATGTTTTATATGCGATGAATGAGCAACTATGAGTGTTCTAAGAAGAGCGCCTTATAAAATAACTTTAACATCTATCTAGATTGTAAATTAATAACCATTTGAAGGTCTGTGACTTATTTTGCATTTGTGACGACTTACTTTGTGGTTAATTATGACTTACTTTTCGTTTTCGCCGCTACCTTTAGTTTTACACGTGGACCATTCATGATTGAACTATACTAGCAATTATGCTACATTTAACAATTTTTAAATACATAACATATCATACATAATTTAAACTTATAGGTATAATGACATGAAATTTCTATAGAAACATTTTTAATTAAAGACAAAAAAATAACCAATTGATTTACATGTATGTAAATAAGACGGGTGATAATTAGTTATCTTATGTAATTTATTATAGGTTATTGGATTTTAATAATTATAACTTTTACTTATTGATCGGGATTAATCCTAACTCAGAAAATGTTTTCAGACACTTCTAACTTTAAACTTGTTTTCCTCCAATGATCCTTTACTAACTGAAAGTTAATCATTGTTAGTTTTTTTATGAAATGATACCAACTTTGAGCCATTTTTCAATACCAACACCGTCTAATCTCAATTAGATCCGTTTTCCATTGTCTAACCTCCATTATCACTTGAATCTACATCCAACGAGTTCGGTGGTTCAAATCAGGAGGTGAAGATTGACGGGTTTTTGGTGCAAAAGTTTTAAATTGACGGACTTGATGATAGATTTCAACTTCATGTTTAATTTTTTGGCCACAAATACAGTCCACATCATCAAAAAACTAACGAAGTTAACTCTCAGTTAGTAATGGATCATTGGAGGAAATTAAACTCAAAGTTGAAAATATTTGTAAACATTTACTGAGTTAGGATTAATTCTGGCCAATAAATAAAACTTGAGATTATTAAAATCCAATAACCCATTTATTATTTATGTCTGATACATATGTGTTAAACGACTCAAGTATCACAAAACTTAATTTAAATTTGTATAAATCAATAGTTCTTTTGATTCTTAAGATAAAAAAATGGTTCTGTAATAATGCTGACCATAAATGTGTGTGTGTGTGTGTGTGTATATATATATATGGGAGGGATCAAATGAGAACTAGCTTTTTTTGTGAGAACCCTAGGAACCAATCTCAACCACTAGTTCTCAATGGGAAAATTGTAATTAACAAAAACATATTTAAAAAATTTATAAATAAAAAAATAACATAAAAATAAAAAAATAAAAACACAAAAATGTTCCCCAACTTTCCCTTTT
>BJCM01065108.1:0-50452 GCA_018326385.1 Flaveria bidentis | reverse complement strand
ATATATATTTAAATTCAGTTTTTTTTTTGCTTTTTCATATAGAAAGGATAGATAAATTGCTTTTCATGATATTCTCTTATTAAATTTCTGATAATCGCATAAGTTTATCATTAATCACAAATTTAGGGAGAGTAGTAATTATTAGCATGAAAATTGAGTTTATCATGATGAATAAAATTTGGAACTTGAGCACTAAGTTGGCTGCAGGATATCTGAAGGTTTAATCAAATTAGTTTCTTGCACATTTGCCATTGAAACAAGTCAACAAGGTCCAAAAACAACAAATGATTCTAACAATTTGGTAGAATCATACAAACAAATAAGTTTCAAACTTTGCATTTTGATAGAAGTTACGGTGCAAAATTTTCACTTTAGTAGAAGTTACAGTGTGAATCTTACATCTGAGCAGATGCTACAGTGTGAAATTTAAAACAAGGTTAAAATTTATAGTCCGTAGATTGGTATCATGCAAATGTGTTAATATTTTAACCAAGTATAATTTACTTATGTAGATTGGTAACCTATGGGAAAACAAATTATATTTCCAAAGATTCAACTCTTTTAAGTTTACTCATCAGTGGATTGTTCTACGGATGAATTAATTTCCTATGGAAGAATTCGCATATGCGGAAAGATTAATTTACCACAGAAGGGCAATAAGGATTATGGGTCCCACATCATTTAATAAATGAAATTATTAAATCCGAGGTAGTATAAATGATGTTTTTGACTTGTCATTTTTATTCACTTTTTTCAGAACACTTTTTCTGACTTTGAAAAACATTCTCAAAAACCTTAAACCCTCTGTCCACCAATTTTCAAAATTACCCTCTTCAAACAAAAAAATCATATACAAATTTTGACCTTTGTTCATCATAAGACCAATATTATCAAGGTAAATCATATCATAAACATCAAAAATCAATTGTTTGATTCTTGTGTATCAATGAAACTCTTCAATTTTTTATGACTATATTTTAATGACCTAATTTTCTCAGTATTCTGTGCATATGACAACTAGATTTGCCAAGGAACATAATATATATGCATTTTTGAATGCTTACAACATAATGGTTGAATGGTGTCGAGACATCATCAAATACTTACAAAAGTCAAGGTTGCTCTATGCACTATCAGCGGATCCTGTCATCTATTAATCGCATATCATTGATGTTTGAAACTCAGTTAGAATAGAAGAAGAAGGAGATAATATGGTGATACAAGTAGAGATTAGAAATGAAGGGCTGAGGATTTATGAGAACCATTATAAGGGTACTTGAGGTGGGCAATCAAAAGGAAGGCAACGCTGATGTTTTTGAACATGAATACATAGAGAGAATCTTCAATTTGATGGGATATGATGGTGATTATGAACAAGGGGAGATCAAGAATGGGAAATTGTGTAAGCCATATAAATTTCATTGATACACATACTTGAAGTGCATATCCAATAAAAAATCTAGATTAGACAAAGATAGTATCTCCCAAAAATAAAAAAGAATCAAAAGTTGTTGAACTACTGACAATTGATGATATCTTGAAGAGAGACCACAATGAGTAATGTTTATGACATTGATAAACAATGGATTCCCCTATGATATGGTGGAGAAAATGAACATGTTAAAGATAAAGAATATGTTGAAAGAATTTGAGTTTGCAAGATTTATGTTGCCTATTTGCAACTATGAAACCTTCTCCAAATTTCAAGCCATTCAGAAAATCAAGCAAGATTTAGGCTATTATGACACAACCAAACTCACCAAGTATAAAATCACATGCTGGTTACAAAGCTATAGTTACAAACTACATAAGCTTAAAGGAAGATTGTGGCTGAGTTAAGGAAGATGATGGAGTATGAGATGAAGGTGGATTCGAAGACAGGTGTGAAATTCAAAACTAGAGCACCAAACCCTGCATATGCTCATCAAGCCAAAGTTGCTTTTGCAGATCCAATCATAATAGAAAGTAAAGACGGATACAAGGGTAAACACAAACTGATCAAAGAACCAAGAGATGTGGTAATAGGCAAGATATGACCACTTGGTACAACTGTGAGGGAAATCACTAAAGATAAAATCACTCTGATCTAGTTGTTTGATCATATCACAACTCCCACCAACGATGAAGAAAACATGATTATGGCCTGAAAATTTGATCCAGGGTGGGATTTTGCAGTCATCAAGAGTGCATGAAAATGTTTTAATACTTCCATTTTCTTGAAACAATAATCATCACTATCCAATCAATCCAAGATGAAGAGATTTCTTTATAGCTATTGGTAAGTTGAACACAAAGTTTGAAGATGATGAATGAAAGAAGCAAGAAAAGAAGATATGGAACACTGAAGAAGAAAACAAGGTCTAAGGAAGTCCTAATCCAGTTCATCCACACTAGTTGATGATGAATTTTTAAGGAGAGTTGGATACTCAAACAGAGCTCAGCATCTGTAATGCCCGAAATAAAGTTGAAACGAGCTAATTAATAACAATAAGCTTAGCCGGGACTATTTAAAGAAAATAAGTAGGTAATGGAGTATGAACGAGTAGTCCTTACGGGATATGTGTTTAGTGAGTTAAAGGTCCCAAGAACGCCCCGTATATATAAACGGATTAGCTTGAGCAACTCTCATATGCAACTCAACACCCCAAATGCTAGAAAGAGAGTATAGAGAGAGAAAATGGAGAGAATTGAAGATTCAAGGCTCATTTGATCACGGGATTGAAGATTGGTGTTCTTGGGCAACCAAAAAACAAGAAAACACCAACAATCCAAGTGAGAAACATCATTTAATCTTTTATTGTGATTTAAACCCGGATTCTAGGGCTTGAGTTTTTGAAAGTGGCAAAGATTTGCCCAAAACTCACGTTTTTGTGTAAGAAAACATGTAAGAATCTTAGAAATAACTTATTGGGTGATAAACCAAGGTTTTGGATATAACAGATCTTAGTTTTGGGTCAAATGAGTTGGTTCGTAATTTTCAGCAGGTTCTACGAAATTAAGGGTTCATCCAGCGAAATTATGTAGTCGTCCAGCGAAACTATGAATAATTCCTGCGAAACTATGACTACTTCCTGTGAAACATTAGTTTCGCAGGTAGTTTCACAGACATGGTTATCCAATGAAAGTTGGGCAATACTACAAGCGAAACTGACAGTGAAACCGACAGCGAAACCGACAGCGAAACCGACAGCGAAACCGACAGCGGAACTGACAGCGGAATCGACAGCGAAACCGATAGCAAAACCGCCAGCACGGCAAAACCGCTAGTGAAACTGTTGATCTTGCAACGGAATTAGCAGCGAAATTAGGCAAAAATTATATCTTTTGTGCGTTAACATATCTGCAGACTGTGTAGTGCGACCCTTGTTTTAAAAGCTTGATTAAGGAGCTACTCATTGAGTCAAGGTGAGTTCTAATACCCTATTGAAAGGTTTTGAACTAGTTTGGGGTTGGAAATGCATACAAAATATACGTTTTAAACGACAAAGATTTTATGAGGTTTTAACAACAAGATCAATTGTTCTATAACAAAATGTGTTATGTAAATGTAACCACGACCCCAGCCAGTGGTGTTGCCCCTTGAACCCCACTAGGGGCTGCTTCCCCTAGGACCCTACTGTCAGGGGCTACTGCCCCTAAACCCCCGCTATCCTGTGGATGATCAGTTATGTTTTATGATAACTTATCCTTGTGGTGCGTATGTATATGTATGTGAAGGTATGATGCATTATGTTATGATTCATGATGTTTATGATGATGTGTGATGGTATATGTTGTGTATGATTATGCGTGATGATGTTATTCTTATGTATGATATGTTTTTTTATGTTCCTTACTACGTATTATGATGTGACTTTGTTGATACATCATGTATTTAGTTTATGTTCTTAATGTAAAAGTCTTTCATTTATTACACATATGTAATGTGAATTCTTAATGAAATATAATATGCTTTTTGATGTTTATTTCTCTTTGAACATTTCATATCATTATTGTATTTGATATAATTCATATGTATGAACATTTTATATGGGTTTGAGGTTGTTCTATATAGTTCTAAGTCAATAATGATTGAGAAATGTGTTCAACCTAGTCGAGTGATTATTCATGCTAATGGACCATACTTATGGACCATACGCACGAATGAATCATGCTTATGGACCAGTCGCATGACTAAACAAGGAGACTAGATTAGTCGTATGTCTGAGACATAAGATTGATTCAGTCGCACAACTGAACCTTCAGTCGTGTGTATGAATCAATCGCATGAGTCAGTCACATGACTGAACCATGCTAATGGATCAGTCATACGAATGAAGACTAAAAACCTATAAATACCACATAATTCGTGGAAAAATATAGACTTCAAATATGTACAAAACCAAGCCGTCCAGAGCGTCCTAAACAGCCAATCCAACTTCATAGTTCGTTCCTGATCGATTTCTAATCAATTCTTAACGTTTGTTGCATCGTTAGATCGATCAGATTTTCGTTCTCACTGATTGGATCACCAATCAAATAGGATTCTGCATTATTTGATCTAGTCTCACGTAGAATCCGTTAGTACTCCATATGAAAATGGTCCTATCAAGTGGTATCAGAGCTTTGGCTCGTGATTTTGTGTGGATTCAATTGGTTCTCGTGTTAAAACCTAAGTTTTCAATCAAAAGAGTCACATTTTTGCTCCAAAAAGTGTTTTTGATGTTTGCATGTGTTAAAGTTTCTATTGTTCATCAAACGACAGATTAGGGTTTCTAGAAAATTCGTATTTTGTGTCAAAGTGTTCGAAATATTCAATTTTTTAAACACAACAGCCTCCAGTCACAGGATTGGTCCATTCGTGCAACTGAACTCATTCGTATACTCTCATTCACACGACTGAACTCAGTCGTGCCTCTCATTCGCATGGTTAAGCAGCTTCAGTCAGTTGATTTCAATCATCCTACTCATTCACAAGACTGAATCCAATCGCACGATTAAATTCATTCGTATCTTTCATTCGCACTAGTGACCCATTCGCATAACTCATTCGCACGAGTGAATCTGTCCTATTCTAAGTTTACCAAGTTTAAAGCAATGGAAGACTAGTTTGCTGCATTCACTGCTGGAAAGGACTCGCGTATCCAAAACCTTCTACTTCTGGAGAATTATATTGGAAACCACAACAAACCATAAAAGTTGTTAACTTCGGATGGATACCCACAGTGGAAACAGCAGTTTGAAATCTACTTGAATGGAGTTGACCCAAATCTTTAGACATCCATTGAGACTGGTTACATAGTACCAGACAGTGCTAATGGAGTTAAATTGAATTTGGGAGGAATGAGTGAATCTGAGAAGACTCTACATAATGCTAAAAAGAAAGCATATGCCTTGTTGACTCAATCTGTACCTAAGGATATATTTCATCAGTTCTCTGAGAACAAGCAGTCTAAGAAATTATAGGAGGTCTTGGAAAAGAGATACGAAGGAAATTCAATTCTTAAAGCACTAAAGGCAAAAGCTCTTAAGAAGGAATTTGACAATTTCTCTTCGATTGGAAATAAGAGCTTGGATGATATCATTGATCAATTCTATCATGTGATGAGTGAGTTGCACACTCATGGCGTGACCACATCCATGAAAGTTAAAGTCTCTAGCTTTGCTAATGGCCTTCCAGACAAATGGGATCCATTTGTCTAATGTTAGACAAAACGACACTCTTGCTACTTTAGACATAAATGATTTCATTTTGAAGTTAAGGGAGGAAGAACTACATTTGAAATACAAGTCAAAGAAAGGATCCTATGTTCAGAATCCTGCACTATACAATTCAGTTCCAACTTCGCCTGCTTCAGGTGCACTACTACAAACGGCATTTGTATCTACCTCTTCTGCTTCTTCTTAAAGCAGTGCATTAGGAACCGTAACGTCCGGGTCATCTAGAACCCAATACATAGTTCCTGAGGCAAATACTACCAAGTTGAAGATCAAGAATCTCGAAATTGTCATCGTGGAAGTTGCTAAAGATCACATGTACCTCCTAGCTGTTGTTGTTCAATCTTATGATGGATTAGTTGCTGGTAAGATTGGAAACTGTCATCTTGCTGATGAGGACTATGAGCAAGTTGATGAAACTGTGCTAGAACGCATGGATGTTATGTGGGCATTGGCTAGTGTTGTTAGAAGAGCCAAGAAGTATGTTAAAAAGACGGGGCAAAATTTGGTTACTACTAAAGATATGACATTCGGATTCGACAAATCCAAAGTCACGTGTTTCAATTTGTGGTGAAAAGGGGCACTTCAAATGTGAGTGCGTGAAGATAAAGAAGACTTGTAATGGAAATCCTTTTCCTACATTCAACCGACCAGAACATGATAAGATTGGAGCATCATCTTCAAGTAAAGAGTCTAAGGCTTTGGTTGCTCAAGGTGATGAAGGACAAGACTGGTCCTTTCGATTCATTTCTGAGTGTGAATCCAACGTTGTTTTAGTTGATACATTGGATGATGGATCCGCAAAGTGAAGAAGACATCATAGCTGAGCATACACTTTCAGATATCGAAGAAGCTATGGATGTCGTTGATCATTTGGTAGAAGAAGAGCTTAGTGCTTCAAACTCAGAATCTCCAGTCAGTGAAGAGTCTGACACTGCTTTGCTGGCTGATTCGTCTGGATCTACGCAGGTATGTTCTAAAGACGAATTATTTGAAAAACATGCATGTACTGAATGTGATAAATTTAGGGAAAGCATTGATTTAGAATTTTCTAGGTTATTAGAACATAATGACAATCTTGTAAATGATTTATGACTCTGCACTGAAGCAAATCGTGTTTTAAAACAAAATGAGTGCAGCTTCAAAGAAAAGATAGAACTGTTGGGGAAACAACCTAAGGGAAACTGAGGTTGTTGCCTAAAATCAATCAAAATACATTAAGTTCTATTTAAATTCTTTGGAGGAAACTAAAAAAAAATTTTGCTAGTCGAAGTTGAATCATTAAATCAAAAACTACATAGTTTGGCAACTTCTTCTCACATAGTTCAGAACCTAGTGAAATAATGGAATATCGAAAAAGGTCTAGGTTATAAGGTACTACCTCTACCACATGAAATTGTTGATACATATGTACCTAGTTTAGGAGCTTAATGTAAAACGTCTGTCATGTCTTACTTATATGTAATGAATGAGTTGAATGAAATTTAATATGTGATTCATGATTATAATGTTTAATGTTTCATTGTTTATTGTGTATAAAGCATATTGAACTAACTATATAGGTTTGTGGTTTTTTGCATACTTCTTAGTCAATAATGATTGAGAAACATGTTCAAACTTAATCGTATGAAATCTTCATGCGAATGGACCATGCTAATAGACCATACGCATGAATACTTCATGCTAATGGACCAGTCGCATGACTGAACTAGGAGACTGGATAAGTCGCACGATTGAGACATAAAATTGACTCATTCGCACGACTGAACCATGCAAATGGTTTAGTCATACGATTGACAAACCCTAACCTATAAATACCACCTAATTCGTGGAAAAATGGAACACTTCAAGAATTTTGACTCATATTCGTACCCTAGCCGTCGAGAGACTTCAGAGAACCTGTTCCAACTTCATAGTTGGCAGTTGATTGTGTTTAATCGTTCTTAATGTTTCATTAATCGGTAGATTGATCGCATCTGCGTTCTCACTGATTAGATCACCAATCAAATAGGATTCCGCACTATTTGATTATTTATACACGCATTATCAGTTAGTACTCCGTAAGAAGTGGTTTTAGAGCTTTGGATCTTGATTTTGCGTGTGATTCGATTAGTTTCGGTGTAAAAATCACGTTTTTCATTCAAAAGAGTAACCTTTTTTGAGTAAAACAGTGTTTTCGACGTCTCCAGGTCTAAAAGTTTACATTTTTCGGCATATGGTAGATTAGGGTTCTTGAAAACTCATGTTTTTGCGTCAAAGTGTAAAAAACATTTGATTTTGCAAAAACAGCAGCCTTCAGTCGCACGATTGGCTCAATCACATGACTGAACTCAATCGCACACCCCATACGCACGTTTGAACTCAGTCGCCCATCCATTCGTACGACTGAACCACCCATTCGCATTGTCCTTCCGTATTTGTCCAATCGCACGGTTGTTCATCCTCATTTTTCCAATTGCATGATTAACCCATCCGCATTTGTTCAATCGCACGATTGGCCCATTCGCACTTCTCCATTCACACGAGTGAATAAGTCTTAGGTTGAAGTTCAAAGTTTATAGGAATGGAAGATTAGTACTTTGTGTTTACTGTCGGAAGGGACTCTCTTGTCTAGAATATTTTGCTTCTGGAAAATAAAATTGGGAATCACAATAAGCCCCTTAAACTTATAACATTAGATGCTTACCCACAATGGAAGCATTGATTCGAGATCTATCTTAATGGAGTTGATCCCAACCTTTGGGAATCTATTGAGACAGGTTATAGTATGCCGGTAGGTGCTCATGGTGTTAAATTAACCCTGGGTGGAATGACTGACAGCCAGAAAGCGAAATGTAATGCAGAAAAGAAGGTGTATGCCCTGTTGACTCAGTCAATACCAAAGAACATATTCCATCAGTTTTCTGAGGACAAATAGGCAAAGAAGTTATGGGAAGCTTTAAAGAAACGTTACGACGAGAATGCAACGTTGAAAGCTCTATAGGCAAAGGCTTTGAAGAAGGACTTTGATAACTTCTCTTCAATAGGTAAAGAAAGCTTGGATGATGTCATAGACAGGTTCTACCATCTAATGATTGAGTTGCACACTCATGGAGTCACAACATCAATGGAAGACAAAGTCTCAAGCTTTGTCGATGGTCTGCCAGAGAAGTGGGACTCGTTTGTGTCTAATTTGAGATAAAACAATATACTGGCAAAATTAGACATAAACGACTTCATCCTGAAATTGAGGGAGAAGGAACTGAGGATGAAGTATAGGTCACAGAAAGGATCCTATGACAAGAATCCTTCACTTTATAACTCTTCTTCCACTTCAACTAGTTCAAGAGCACCTCTTCAAAAAACGTTTTTGTCTAGTTCAACCTCTCCTTCTCAACCAACAGCTTCAGGATCTGAAACGTCAGGGTCATCTAGTACCCAATATATCTCACCTTAAGCAACTACTACGAAGTTGAAGATTAAGAATCTCGGAAATATTATTGTGGAGGTTGCAAAGGAGCATATGGACCTTCTAGTTGTGGATGTTCATTCTTATGATGGTCTAGTTGCAGGAGAGATTGGAAATTGTCATCTGGCAGATAAGGATTACGAGCCGGTGGACGAGAATGAACTAGAAAGAATGGACATTATGTGAGCTTTGGCAAGTGTTAGAGCAAAAAAGTTTGTGAAGAAGACTGGACAGAACTTGATAGCCACTAAAGATACTACCTTTGGTTTCGACAAAACTAAAGTTACCTGGTTTAAATGTGGAGAAAAAGGGCATTTCAAACGTGAATTTGTAAAGCCCAAGAAGATAGGTAACGAGAATCCATTCTCGTCTTATATCCATCAAGACAAACCGACAAGTGGAGCTACCTCGTCAAGCAAAGAGACAAAGGGCTTGATTGCTCAAGGTGATGAAGGCTAGGATTGGACTTTCAGTTTTGTGTCTCTAGGTGAATCGAACATTGCCAATGTCGAGGGTTTGGATGATGACACTGCTAGTGAAGGTAAAATCGTAGTTGAACTAGTGATGTCACATAATGAAGATACTACGAATGTGATCAATCACTTGATTGAAGATCTCAGAACGACATGTTCAGAATCTCCACCTTCTGAAGAGTCAAAGTTTGTGCTGATGGTTGATTCAACCGAATCTTCATAGGTAAGTACCAAAGACCAACTCATTGAGGATCATGCTTATAATGAATATAACAAATTTAGAGAAAGCATAGATTTAAAATTTGCTAGGTTATTAGACCATAATGATAGCTTAGTAAATGACTTACAACTGTGCATAGAAGCTAATCGGATTTTATAACAAAATGAGCACAGTTATAATGAGAACATAGAATTTTTAAATAAACAACTAAGGGAAATCGAAGTTGTTGCTATTTATCAAGCCAATGACATAAAGTTCTACTTAAACTACCTGGAAGAAACTAAGAAAGAAAAGCCAGTTTTAGAAGTCGAAGTCAACTCATTAAAACAAAAACTGCACAGTTGGACTAGCTCTTCTCACATAGTTCAACCCTTAGTGAAAGAACGAAATAACAAGGAGAGGTTGGGTTACAAATGGTTCCACCACCACATGAGTATTGTTACATGCTAAATGTAGACCAGTAAATAACAATCCTATTAAGGATCATGTGGTGTCCACTCCTCTAATTAGTGATCCAGATTCCACGTGTAAACCGGTGGAACCTGTCACTAAACAGAAGGAGGCTACTTTGAAATCTAAAGGTAATGTAAAGGTTAATGTAAAGTCAGGTTCAAACATGTCTATTTCTGAACCCAAAACGACCAAACCAATTAACCAACCACATGCTCCACGTCATAGTCCAAATAAACAAAAGGCTAAAGATGTTAAAAACGTTCAAAAAATGAAATTTTTAAAAGAAATTAAAACATCTAAACAAGAAGTGTCCAAACCCAACCAGACTAAAGTGACACCGGTATTACACACTTCCCCACAGAGACAATATTTCCAACATGTAGAAGGTAGATCATGCTACTATTATGGAAAGAAAGGAAACGTCACTTCTAATTGTCCTTATTATCAGATACCAAGAAAGAAAATTGAACTTCATGATAATAAACAAATTTCTTCTAAAAGGAGTTCTATTACTCCACCAAAAAGAAGTAATGAACCTAAAGTTCAAATCGTAATTCAGTCGTCTGTTTATCACAAACACGCCTTACACAAAACAGGCTTATGAAAAGAAAAGTCAAGTCTAGTGTCTGATACTGAGAACACTAAGAAGAACGATATGTCCTCACCCTTTAATGGATGGTGGGTTCAATTCATGATATGTGATTCCTCTGGGTCACCCAAGCCAGTTAAGGCTTGGGTCCCAAACTTCAACTAATAATTTTCTCTAATGTGCAGGGTGTCCATTACAGTGCTATCACAAACACCTAGATTGTTGATAGTGGGGCGTCTAGGCACATGACCAGGAACCTGTCTCTCCTTTCAAATGTCAAACAAATTAAAGGGGGACATGTCTCATTTGCTGGAAATAAAGGAGGATATATCACCGCTCAAGGCGAAGTGAGAAATCAGAAAGTCAAGTTTGACAAGGTCAACTACATTCAACAATTACAAAATAAGTTTTCTGTATCCCAGATATGTGACAAAGGATTCAGGTTGTTTTTGACAACAAGAAGTGCTATGTGTTGAAGAAGGATTACATTATCCCGAAGGACCAAATCCTAATGTCAGCTTCAAGATAAAATGACTTATATTTCTTGGATCAATTGAAGGTCTCCATAACCGATCATCAAGTACAATGCTTCTTGTCAAAGGCAACTAAGAGGGACTCGATCTCCTGGCATAGGAGAATAGGACACATAAATCCACGGAAGATGAATCATCTGATTCAGAATGATTTAGTAAATGGAGTTAATGTTAAGAATATTCAACTTCTGGATTTTTGTGTCACGTGTAAGAAAGGCAAATAGACCAAGAAGTCTCACAAGGCAATGAAATTAAATTCTATTGAATTGCCTCTCAAACTTCTACATATGGATCTGTTTGGTCCTGTGAGCAACAAGAGCATCGCTGGTGATCTGTACTGTTATGTAGTCACTGATAACTACTACAAATTCTCTTGGGTAATGTAACTGAAATCAAAATCAGAAACATTGGAATCGTTCAAACAACTGGTGAACACATTGGAATCTCTCTACAAGCTGAAAGTACGTCAGATTCGCTTAGACAACGGCACAGAATTCAAGAAACAGTGGATGGAGGCATTCTGTAAAGAGAAAGGAATTGTACATCAGTTCACATCTGCTTACACTCCACAAATGAATGGAGTTTCTAAACGAAAGAATTGGAGCTTGATAGAGACAACACGAACGATGCTAGTTGACTCAAAACTGCCCATCCAATTTTGGAATGAGGTAGTTGCCAATGCATGTTACACCCTAAATCGAGTCCTGGTGGTCAAACGTCATGGTAAAACGTGTTACGAGTTGCTCCAATGGCGTAAACCTAATCAGGAGAACCTCGAACTGTTTGGCACACCATGTACATTGCTGAAGAAAAATCAGTCAGGGAAGTTTAGTGAAAAGGCTGAAGAAGGAATTTTTATATGATACAACATACCAAATAAGATAGTTTACAACAACTCAAAGGGTCAAGTAGAAGTGTGGTGCAACGTCGACATTCAGATATACACCACCCCCTGTTGGAAAAGGACCCGCATTCTTCTTCGATTATGATGGATTCTTTAAGTCCTTCAACATCCTTCTCTCCCCTCCTGATGATGAGTTAAGGACCAAGATGATGTACGATGTCTTAAACACACCGTCACTAGACTCGACAACATCAGGTTCACAAGGTGAGTCTTCTAGTCATTCAGGGGGAGCACTAGAGGTAAGTGACTCTTCCTCTAACGAAGAAGAAGTGAAGAATGCTCGGGTGGAATAGGAGGAACAGGTTCCTGCTACTAAAAGTACACAAGCATCAGACGTTGATGCCTCTGACACTTCGAAACCTCGCACTCCAATGGTTACAGATACTGAACCAGGAATTCAAAATCTGGATGAGGAAGTAGTCGTTCCCACCACTCCCGGATCTCGACTTAATGTATATCATCCTCTGGACAATGTCATAGGGGATGTAAAATCAGGAGTACAAACATGAAATCAGCTAAACTCAGCTGATTATGCCTGAGTCATGTAAAAAGGCTATCTTCACGACGGTGCTTATCGATGTTTTGTGTCTCAATTTGAGCCAAAATATGTAAGTGAAGCTTTAAACGATGAGGCATGGGCGACTTCCATGCAAGAAGAACTTCTTCAACTGAAGAAGTTAGGAGCATGGACACTAGTGGATAGACTAAAAGGTGTTATGGTCATTGGCACTAAATGGGTCTTGAAATGCAAGAAAGATGACCAAGGGGTCATAATCAGAAACAAGGCTCGACTTGTAGTTCAAGGATTTTGACAAGTCGAAGGCATTGATTACAATGAAGCGTTTGCACCTATGGAGAGAATGGAAGAAATCCGTACCTTCCTAGCCTATGCATCTTATATGAAGATTAAAGTTTATCAACTACATGTGAAGAGTGCATTCCCTCATAGTGAAATTCGGGAGACAATGTAGGTCAGTCAAGCCGAAGGATTTGAGGATCCGTATCATCGGGACATAGTTTACAAACTGGATAAGGCTCTCTACGGGCTCCACCAAGCCCCAAGAGCATGGTATGAGAAGCTCTCGACTCATCTTGTAAAACACGGCTTTCGTAGAGGAGTGATTGACTGCACACTGTTCACCAAAGAAAATGATGGTGACTTACTGCTTGTACAGATTTATGTTGATGACATAATCTTCGGTTCAAAAAACAAAGAGTTGTGCAAAGAATTTGAGGCAGTAATGAAAGCTGAATTTGAGATGAGTGCCATGGGAGAGATGAAGTTCTTTCTCGGGTTACAGATAGATCAGATACCAAATGGAATATTTCTACATCAGACCAAGTATGTTGGCGATATCCTCAGTCGGTTCGATATGGAGAATGCTTCGGCAGCTAGGACTCCACTTGCTACAAACCACAACGTGGCATCCGACGAAAATGGTGATCTACTGGATGCCACCATGTACTGAGGAATGATCGGATCCCTCATGTACCTTACTACCTCACGACCTGATATCATGTACACAACATGTCTTTGTTCTAGATATCAGGCAAAACCCAAAGTCAACCATCTCATTGGTGTTAAAAGAATATTTCATTATCTGAAGGGTACTCTAACACTCGGGTTGTTGTATCCTCATGATGATGATATTGAGCTTACAGCGTATAGTGACTCGGATTACGACGGCTGCAAAATGAACTACAAGTCAACGCCAGCAGGATATCAATTTTTTGGGTGAAGACTAGTCACCTCGCAGTGTAAGAAGCAGACATCGGTTGCTCTGTCAACTTGTGAAGCTGAATATGTTGTTGCTGCAAGTTGATGTTCGTAGATCATTTAGATTGAACAGCAAATGTGGGACTACGGTTTCCAATTCTCTAACACTCCTATTTATGTTGATAATTCTGCTGCTATAGTCATAACAAAAAATCCAGTCCAACATCCTAAAATTAAACACATCGGCATTATGTATCACTTTATATGTGATTGTTTTGTAAAACATTTAATTGATGTCGTTAAAATCAATACGGATTTTCAACGCACCGACCTTTACACAATGGCATTTGATAAACCGAGATTTTTATATCTATTAGAGGTTAATGACGTGAAAAAGAAAAGTGATGTGATCACAGAGGATGAAACTGCTTAGTCCGACAACTTTTTATTTTTATTTTCTTTTATTTTTTATTTTAATTTCCTGATTTATAAAATCCAAAAACTCAAAAAATATTTTTGGTTTTAGAATTTTACTGGGAGAATAGGTTAGATTAGTATTAAATTAGTCGTTTTATTTAATTACTTAAACACACGAGGGAGGAGGATAGCTTAGCTAAAAGGAAAGAAATCAAATCTGTAATACTGATTCAACGTATTTGGAAAATGATAGTATACAGGGAACAAATTATTTGGGACTTAAAAAAAGTTTAACTGATTAAGATGCAAAAGTCAAAGTTTAAGTGTAAAAAGTCTAAGCAAAATAAAAGGAAAACTGATAGAAAAACTAATAGGCTACAAGGTAACATGGAGAAACTAGACCTAGAGGCTGCTAGTTTATTATATGATGTGTCAGTAGATTCAATACAATAGACAAGTAGACTTCATTGGTGGTTTCAATTTCAAACTAAGTTGTTCAACCTTTTATGGGTTTCCATCTTATCCCTGGTTAACACAATCAACGTTGTTCTAGTAAGGGGTGAAGAGCAAAATAAACACCACATATGTGTGCAGATGACCATAAAATATGAGCAAAGCACATGAAAAATGCAAAACGCAATCAAGCATATAACTTATGTTGTTGGTGCGATATGTGCAAAAAGAAAACAATTGCTCGAACAAGAAGATAGGTTGTGTGCCTCACTCTTGTGCGGTGGCACTAATCTGAGGATAAGCATAACCTAAATATTCTAGAATTCATTGTTGTTTGCGTCTCTCTACTGTGCGATGGCACTGACCTGAGGCTTGGCATCTCTTTGAAAGATCTTAGAATAGTTTATTCTTGAAATATACCCCTAGACAACTCAAAAATCTCCTGAGGAAGGTTGATTACCATATAAGCATGGGATCCACAAATGCTTGTTGAAATAATTAAACCTTAACTAATCACCAATGTGTGTCAAAAATGTGTGTATGGATTTAAGAGGACAAGTATACTAACAATCATCGTGAGCTGCAGTTCTTGAATGTCAAAATCATTGTGTGCATCTTTTGGCTGTAGTATGATTTCCTATAATTGCAATTGACTATCAGTGAAAACAAGGATCAAGCATCAAGATTTTTTATTAAAATGTCCCAAGTGAATAGTACCAGAAATAATAAACATGAATTGAAGCTGTGCTATCCAGGAAGAAAAATCTATTAGAATTATTCTAATAGGTTTAAAATTCTTCTCTAATAAAAAATACAATATATATATATATGAAGTAATTTTGTTTCTTAAATTTTCTAATTGCTTTATTTTTTAAATTTTATTCATTTAGTTGGTAAAAGTCAGACTAGGCATCGGAATTCAATCTATGAAACACTCACTTAAAAGAGGTCATGTCTGAGGTGACCGATCGGTTTTTCGTTAAAAGGATCAAGTCTGAGGTGATCAACAGTTTTCAAAGTTAAAAGGATCATGTCTGAGATGATCATTGGTCATAATGTCTTAATCAATTGTTAGCAGATTATGTGGTTGAAAGTGCATAAGGGAAAATTCATAAGTCATAGTCATTCGCACGACTGGATCATAAGTATGGACAAGTTGCAGGAATGGAGCATGAGTATTAACCATTTACATGATTGGATCATCAGAATGAACCAATCGCACGAATGGAGGTGACCGAATGAGTCAATCGCACAACTGAAACCTAGTCGCACGACTGAATGTGACCGACTGACCCATTCACACGAACAAAACGTGCGAATAGGTCCAGTCGTCCGACTAAAGATAAAATTCGTATAAATAGGGCTAAAGTCGGTCACATATCCTCATCACCCTTCAATCGTTTCCAAATCGCTCGAAAGCAAATATACTCTACCAAAATTTGATTGAGTTGATTTCTCACTACTATTGTGTTACTGATGTGTACTCTTATCATCTGCAGGTAATGAGTGATTGAAATTACACAAAATGCGCGGTGTATTCAAACCCTAACAGACCCAATTTGATTAAAAATAAAGATATCAGTAACAACCATGAAATAGACCACCTAAACGTGCATAATGGTTAAAATGAAGGACGTACTGTGATAGTTAGGGTTCCTGCGAGTCTAAAGAGACTAAACACAATGTTTAACATCAAGTTTTGACCTAGATTCGGTGTTAGAGTGTCGAGCAGAGACTTATGCGACTGGACAGTATGAATGAACTTCAATCGCACGATTGAACAGGGTGAATGAATCAATCGGCTGAATGAACAAGGCGTATGAGCACAATTGCCCGATTGAACTCAGCCGTATCATAAATTGCCCGATTGAAGTCATCCGCATGCTCAGTCGCCCGATTGAACTCAGCCGCATGCTCAGTCGCTCGATTGAACTCAGCTGCAAGCTCAATCGCCAGACTGAACTCAGTCGTATTGCTCAATCGCACGATTGAACCAGTCTGATTCCAAAACAGTTTAAGTTTCAAAAGTTTCTTTTATGGACAAATCTAATGTTTATGTGTCTTGTGTTATAGAAACATGGTAGAGAGGTGGATCATCAACACCAAGCACAACATTTGTGCTCATCTGGATGCCACCACTAGGAATGCTGCTGATTTTGCGAGTATCATTGATTTTATGAGGCGATCTAGGATCTACAGAGCCATATTTACACCATGTACACCCTACAGATCTATCCAGCAGGCCTTCTGGGAAGGTGCATCAGTTGACATATCTACTGAGACATTCTGTATACGTAACACCATTTTTGGGCAAGAGATAGAGGTGACAACAGCAGACATTTGACTTGTTCTGGACCTGGGTGATGATGTTGCTTGCCCAACCTGGTTACACCCTCTGACTATTAAGGGATGTTTTCTCAGGATGAAGTACTATGGGGACATTAATGCAGGTGTGCTGAACAAAAGCAACTTGTGTCCCCAGTTCAAGTACTTAACACACATCATCCTCAAGTGTATTGCTTCACGGAGGGGTGGATTCGATAATCTCTCTAACCAAATCCAAAATGCCTATGTGGAAGTGGTGCTGAATCACCCCTTCAGGTTCTCCAACATGATATTCACGTACCTGATCGAGAACCTTGAGGCAAAGGGTAAAGAGAGCTTCTGCATGTATCCACGGTTCCTGCAGATGATCATAGATGAGAAGGTCCCCTTACTGCCAAAGGAGAAGAACGATGCTGTGAGTTTAGAGGTGATAGATGACACCACGCTCGGGAGGATGAAGGTATACCGGGGCAAGCAAGTGAAGCCCCCGGTGAGGAGATTGTTCGGGCACCTTGTCTGTGCTGATTACGTGGCGCCTTCTCACAAGAAGTGGCACAACGACGATAGTGAGTCTGATGTCGAGCCTATTGCTCTACCCTCCAAGGACTCTGAAAATGATGACCATGGTGATGGTCAAGGAGGTGATGGGCCAGGTGGACTCGAGCCGGCTCCAATCCAACCTGATTTTCTGATGGATGAGGAGGAGGAGTCTCTGGTACGAACGGTGAGGAGTCGGGTCGTAGCCACTGAGAGAGGGCTCAGGGCGGTTTGTGGACGATAGGGTGAGTCCGGGGATGCTGTTACAACTGATATTGATCCATCTTACACCCCGGACCAGCCCAACAACCAAGGGGAGCCTCTATTTCTAAGGGCTCCAAGAAGAAGAGTATAGCTCACCCTTATGGCAAAAAGTGTAAGAGGCCAAGATTTACTTTGACCCATTCACTACCACTACCACAACCACCACTACTGCCACAACCACCACTACTGCCATAGCCACTACCACATCCACCACAGCTACCACCACCACTACCACGCTCCCTAACACTACAACCACACTCCCAACCACCACTACTACAGCCAACCCTTCACCATCCACTCCTATCCCACCACCCATATTCACCACATCTACCACCACAAGCCACCAAACAGGTACTTCCACCAAGCCTACATTCACACCAGGATGCACTCTACCCCCTATCGGTTAGAGGAACAACTGGCAAATCTCAACAGCATAGTGCTTAGTTTGCTTGCCACTAATGAGCTTTAGGCCAAATCAGTTACATAAGATGATGGAGGTAAACACAACTCAAGCTCAGAAGATCATGGAGCTCAGTAAGAAGACTGATCTCTATGAGCGAGCTCTAAGCTGAGCTCACCATGCTCTTACAAGTCAGAATGAGCTGGAGTTGGCTTCGGTGAAAAGGATTGAAGAACTTGAGAGGAAGAACGAGAAGATCATGCTCAAGCTAAATGGGTCGAAGCGTGAGCCTCTGAAGATCAAGGTTGATGATGACAATGATGATGATAATGATGATGATGAGGATGATTCAAATGAAGAAGATGAAGGTCATGATGTAGGACCGAGTGACAATAAAGGAGATGATGATGATGGAGAAGGTGATGCTGCTGCATCGACCTCTGCTAGAGGTCAAGAGAAGAGGACCAAAAGGATTCAAGATCGAGGAGCATCATCCTCCGCCCCTCCTACTGAGAAGCCTACAATTCAAGACAAAAGTAATGATTAGATTTTTATGTATTTGAAAACATTTGTACTTGAATCTTGTATTACAGTTGTGTATTTAATGTTTATCTATATTTATCTAATGCTTGAATGTCTTGATTAAATACTAATGGTTGATGCGTTACATGTTTAAATCAAGCAGATCAAACATCTCAGCAAGATGAATATGATGTTGCTCCGCTATAGCAAATCAAGTCTCAATTCACAATGATTCTTGATTTGCAAGGGATTGTCAGAAGGTCGGTGAGCTACACTCCCGAAGAAGGAGAAATCATACACGACCTCACTGATGAGCAACTTGCAGAGATGTTCAAGTTAAACCCATACGAGATTGTCAAAGATGCACCTAATTTTGATGTGACTAGTGACGACGAGCTAAATGACGTAGATGAAATAGAGATTGAGGATGTCACAACTGAGTACTATCCAGAGTACACTGACCGAGAGGGTAATGTGATGCCTAACTTAGGTGACACTCTCGGCAGTGATACATTCGACAAACTAGATGAGATGGGAAAAGAGACAGAGAAGAATGAAAGCCAAGCCCAAGCCTCAGACACTGATGTTGATATAAAGAAGGTTGAATGGGTGGCTTGTTTTGCTGAGATACAAGCCCAACGCACTACTCAAAAGTCAAATGCCTACACCAAGCTATACAAGGTCAAGAAACATCTAAAGTTGTTGGGCAAGATTATTGCGTGGGTGTATTTTGAGGATCTTAATGTTTATGCAGTTAAGAGAGAGAAGGGAATAGAGTACTTCAGATTCCCACATGATCTGAAGACTCTCCCTTGTTTTGAGATCAACCCGCTGGCACGCCTAAATTTGTTATATGTTGATCCGAGAAAAATGACAGGCTGGTTTGAGGCTGCTCTAATGAAAGAATACCACACCAGGTAGGTAAACTTCTGTCCTCAACAACCGAAGAGGTATATCCGAAGCTCTGAAGTGGATCCCATTTCTGGAAAGCCTAAGGTGGTACTGAAGTGGAGTCCTCCGCGCACCATGTCCAAGATTCCCTTACGGGAAATGCCACAGGACTTCACTCCACACTTCAAATGGTGGTATTAAGATTGGAGAACAGGTGAAACCATCCGGGTGTTCGACCCTATGTGGCTAACCAACTTGTCTGCAGACGATGTCTATACATTATACTAGTGGCCAGTATTCTATGACTCGCAAGATATAGTACAAGCCATCCAGTTCCAGAACATAATACGAATCTGTTTTGCATTCAAGATACATGTAGGAGTTACTAGAGAGGAGAAGTACAAGAAATTTGAGGAGCTAATAAAGAATGTTAGACACTAATGTAAACTAGGTCCGAGGGAGAGTTTGTTGATACATATGTACCTAGTTTAGGAGGTTAATGTAAAATGTCTGTCATGTCTTACTTATATGTAATGAATGAGTTGAATGAAATGCAATATGTGATTGATGGTTATAATGTTTAATGTTTCATTGTTTATTGTTTAATAAAGCATATTGAACTAACTATATAGGTTTGTGGTTGTTTGCATAGTTCTTAGTCAATAATGATTGAGAAACGTATTCAAACTTAATCGTATGACGTCTTCATGTGAATGGACCATGCTAATGGACCATACGCATGAATACTTCATGCTAATGGACCAGTCGCACGACTGAACCAGGAGACTGGATCAGTCGCATGATTGAGACATAAGATTGACTCAGTCGCACAACTAAACCATGCTAATGGTTCAGTCGTACGATTGACAAACCCTAACCTATAAATACCACCTAATTCGTGAAAAAACATAACACTTCAAGAATTTTGACTCATACTCGTACCCTAGCCATCCAGAGACTTCAGAGAACCTGTTCCAACTTTATTGTTCGCAGTTGATCGTGTTCTAATCATTCTTAACGTTTCATTGATCGTTAGATTGATCGAAACTGCGTTCTCACTGATTGGATCGCCAATCAAATAGGATTTCACACTATTTGATTAGGTATACACACATTATTAGTTAGTACTCCGTACTTACACAGTCCCTAACATAACTCTTTTTGAACACTAAATGTAGACCAATTAATAATAACCTAGTAAAGGATCATGTAGTGTCTACTCCTTGGGTTAGTGATCCAGATTCTACGGGTAAACCTGTGAAATCTGTCACTACACAGAAGAATTTTACTTTGGGGTCAATAGATAGGATACCTACTGAGGATTTGAGTGATAAAATTTAAAAGGTTAAATTAGGGTCAGGTTAACAAACGTCTATTTCAGAATCTAAAAGGTCTAATCCAATGAACCTTAAACGTGTTAATCATCAAAATCCTAATAAAATGAAAGAAGTTAAACAGGTCAAACCAATTAAGTTTGTTAAAGAAGGTGAAACATCTAAAAAGGAAGAGTCATCACCCAACCGAACATATCTCAAACCACGACCAAACTCAACCCCACATCACTACATTCCTCACTCTGTTGAAGGAAGATCCTGCTACAGTTGTGGAAAACAAGGACATATCTATCCAAATTGTCCTTATTATCAGACACCTACAAAGAAAATTGAACTTTTTGATGAAAAACCATTTTTTTCTAAAATTAGATCTAATACTCCTCCTAAGGTTACACCTAAGCTTATTAGTGAACCTAAAGTTCAAACCAAAAACCAGTCATCTGTTTACCACAAACAGGCCTTACACAAAACTGGTTTATGGAAGCAAAAACCAAGTAATGTGTCTGATAGTGAGAACAAAAATAAGAAAGATATGCTTTAATCCTCTAAAGGACAGTGGGTTGAGTTCATGATGTGTGATACCTCTGGGACACTCAAGCCAGTTAAGGCTTGGGTTCCAAACCTGAAGTAATCAATATCTTTGTATGTCAGGGTGTCCACTACAACGATATCACTAATACCTGGATTATTGATAGTGGGCGTCCACGCACATGAAAGGGAATGCGTATCCCCTTTTCAACGTCATGCAAATTAAAGGGGACATGTATCATTCGCTGGGAATAAAGGAGGTTACATTACCGCTCAAGGAGAAGTGGGAAACGAGAAAGTGAAGTTTGACAAGGTCAACTATGTTCAACAACTGCAAAACATGTTGAAGAAAGGATTCGAGGTTGTGTTTGACAATAAGAAATGCTACATGTTGAAGAAGGAGTATGTTGTCGAGCAGGATAAAATTCTAATGTCAGCTTCAAGATAAAACGATCTGTATGTCTTGGATCTATCAAAAGCCTCCACAACTGAGTTTATTGTCTAGTGCATCTTGTCAAAGGCAACAAAGAGGGATTCAGTCTCCTACATAGGAGAATAGGACACATTAATCCAAAAAAGATGAATCATCTTGTTCAGAATGAGTTGGTGAATGGAGTTACAGTCAAGAATTTCTATCTCCCAGAAGTCCGCGTCGCATGTAAGAAAGGGGAGCAGACCAAGAAGTCTCACAAAGCAAAGAAAGTTAATTCTATCGACATTCCTCTCAAGCTTCTACGCATGGATCTGTTTGGCCCAGTCAGCATAAAGAGCATTGCTGGTGATTGGTACTGCTTTGTAGTCACTGATTATTACTCAAGATTCTCTTGGGTGATGTTTCTGAAAGCCAAGTAAGAGACATTTGAATCATTCAACCATCTAGTCACTACATTCGAATCACTCTACAAGCTGAAAGTACGAAAGATTTGATCAGACAACGGAACAGAGTTCAAGAATCAGTGGATGGAGGCATTCTATCGAGAGAAACAAATTATTCATCAATTTACTTCTGCCTACACTCCACAGATGAATGGGGTTGCTGAAAGAAAGAATCAGAGCTTGATAGAGACAGCAAGGACAATGTTAGCCGAATCTAAATTGGCTATTCAATTCTGGATCAAGGCAGTGGCTAATGCATGCTACACTCTCAATCGAGTATTAGTGGTCAAACGTCATGGAAAAACATATTATGAATTGCTCCAGCGACGTAAACCCAAATTGGAGTATCTAGAACCATTTGGAGCACCGTGCATGCTATTAAAGAAAACTCAGACTGGGAAGTATTGTGAGAAGGAAAATAAGGGTATCTTTACACAATATAGTATACGAGACAATGGAGTTTATAACAACTCAACGGGTCTGGTAGAAGTGTGGTGAAACGTTGATGTCCAAAGATACACCACCCCCTGCTGGCAAAGGACCTTCCTTCTTCTTTAACTATGATGGATTTTTCAAGTCCTTCAATATACCTCCTTCTCATCGTGATGATGATTTATCTGCTCAAATGATGTACGGTGTTCTGAATACTCCTACACTAGACTCGACAACATCAGTTCCATTAGACGATACTTCTAGCCCTTCAGGGGGAGAGCTTGAGGTAAATGAGTCTTCCTCTAATTATGAAACAGTTGAGACTGCAAATGCGGACCAAGAGGAACAGGTTCCCACTACTGAAAGTACACAAGCATCTGCTCTTGATGCCACTAGAACTTCTGAACCCCATACTCCAACAGCTACAGAAACTGAACCTAGGTATCAAAACCAGGATAATAACGTAGTTGTTCCCATGAAACTCAAGTTAATGTGCATCATCCCCTAGTCAACATCATCGGGGATATTCTATCAGGAGTTCAGACACGAAATCAGCTAAATTCAGCTGATTATGCCATAGTCATGGAAAATGGATATCCACACGATGGTGCTTATTGATGTTTTGTGTCTCAATTTGAGCCAAAATATGTAAGTGAAGCCTTAACCGATGAGGCATGGGTTAGTGCTATGCAAGAATAACTCCTTCAGTTCAAGAAGTTAGGAGTATGGACTCTTGTAGATAGACCAAAAGGTGCAAAGGTGATTAACACTAAATGGGTTCTTAAGTGTAAGAAAGATGACCAAGGGGTTATAATCAGAAACAAGGCTCGGCTTGTCGTTCATTGGTTTAGACAAGTTGAATGCATTGACTACAATAAAGTGTTTGCACATGTGGCAAGGATGGAAGCAATTCGTATCTTCTTAGCCTATGTATCCTACATGAAGATCAAAGTTTATCAATTGGATGTGAAAAGTGCATTCCTTCATGGTGAAATTCGTGAAACTGTGTACGTCAGTCAACCCGAAGGATTTGAGGATCCTTATCATCGAGATAGAGTTTATAAACTAGACAAGGCTCTTTATGGGCTTCATCAAGCCCCTCGAGCCTGGTATGAGGAACTCTCTACTCATCTGGTGAAACATGGTTTTCATAGAGTGGTTATTGACTGCACGTTGTTCAGCAAAGAGAAAGATGATGTTTAGTACTGGTAAAGATATATGTGGATGACATAATCTTCGATTCCAAAAATGAAGAATTGTGTAAAAATTCGAATCCATGATGAAAGCTGAGTTTGAGATGAGTGCCATGGGAGAGATGAAGTTCTTTCTTGGGTTATAGGTGGATCAGACACCAAATGGAATTTTCCTGCTTTACTCCAAATATGTACAAGATATACTTAGTCGGTTCGATATGGAGAATGCAACTATTGCTGGGACTCCACTTGCCACAAACCACGATGTGGCACCCGGCGAAAATGGTGATCTGGTTGATGCAACTATGTATCGAGGAATGATCGGATCTCTAATGTACCTCACAGTCTCTCGTCCTAATATTATGTATGCCACGTGTCTATGTTACAATTATCAAGCTAACCAAAAGTGAATCATCTAATTAGGGTTAAAAGGATCTTTCGTTATCTTAAGGGTACTCCAACACTCGGGTTATGGTATCCTCATGATGATGACTTTGAGCTTACAACGTATATGACTCAGACTATGGTGGTTGCAAGATGAATTACAAGTCAACATCAGTGGGATGTCAGTTCTTTGGAAGACGTTTAGTCATTTGGCAGTGTAAGAAGCAGACATCTATTGCTCTATCAACATGTGAAGCTAAATATGTTGCTGCTACAAGTTGCTGTTCATAAATCATTTGGATTCAACAGCAAATGCGAGACTACGGTTTTCAATTTTCTAACACCCCTATCTTTGTTGATAATTCTATTGCAATAGATGTCACTAAAAATCCGATCCAACACCCAAAAACTAAACACATCGGTATTAAATATCACTTTATATGTGACTGTTTTGAAAAACAATTAACCAATATTTTTAAAATTAATACGGATTTTCAACCCGCCTACCTCTAAACAAAAGCTTTTGACAAACCTTGGTTTTTATATCTTTTGGAGGTAAATGTCATGAAAAAGAAAAGTGTTTTGATTCTAGAAGAATCGAGTTCTTAGTCCGCCATATTTTTCTAATTTTTTAAATTTTATTTTCCTGTCTTTCAAAATCCAAAAACACAAAAATATTTTCGGTTAAAGAATTTTATGGGGAGAATAGTATAGTTTTAATATTTAATTATTTTAAGCATTTAATTACTTAAAAAAGACACAACAAGGGCGGGCAGATAAGCTAAAAGCAAAGAAATCAAATCTGGTAGATGGATTAAAGATGATGGAAAATGATAGTAAATAGGGAATCAAATTGTTTAGGACATCAAAAGGATTTAAATGATTAAATGCTATATTCAAATTATAAGACTGAGAAGTCCAAGCAAAATAAAGGAAATATTATAGTAAACTAGTCTGCTACAAAGGTAACATAGAGAAAGTAGGCCTAGAGGTTGGTTGTTCATTATATGATGTGTCGGTAGATTCAACACAATAGACGAGTAGACTTAATTGATTAATAAAGTTCAAACTAATTTGTTCAATTTGCTATGGGTTTTCATCTTATCCGTGGTTAACACAATCAACGCATTTCCAATAAGGGGTGACGAGCACAATAAACGCCACAAATGTGTGCGGATGACCATAAAAATGAGCAAAGCACATGGAAAAAATGTTAAGCGCAATCAAGCTAATGACTAATGTTGTTGGTGCGTTATGTGCAAAAGAAAAAATTCTCTAACAAGAAGATAGGTTGTGTGCCTCTCTGTTGTGTGATGGCACTGAGCTGAGGATAAGAATAACCTAAATATTCTAGAATTCATTGTTGTTTGCGCCTCTCTGATGTGCAATGGTACTAACCTAAGGCTTGTATCTCTTTGAAAGCTCTTAGAATAGTTTCTTCTTGTCAAATACCCATAGACCACTCAAAAATCTCCTGAGGAATGTTGATTACCATATAATTGTGAAATCCACAAATGCTTGTTGAAATAATATAATCAAACTCATCACCAATGTGAGTCAAAAACTATGCATGGATTTAAGTGGATAAATATACTGACAATCATTGTGGCTGCAACTCTCGACAGTCAAAATCATTGTATGAATCTTATAGCTCTAGTATGATTTCCTAAAAGTGCTATTGACTCTTAGACAAGTGAGAATCTAGTATCAAAGTACATATAAAAAGGTCCGAAATGATTATGATATACCTATATGATTCCATATGAATCTTTCCACATATGATTAAATTAAATTGAAGTTGTTTTGCTTTGGAAGGAAAATTGGTTAGATAATATCTAAAAGGTTTCAATCCACCTCAAACCAAAAACACAAAAATATGTCTTGTTTTGTTTTAATTCAAGTTGTTTTCTGTTTCTGTTTTCTTCTTTGCGTCGATGTCGAACTATATAACTAGATGAACTCTGTGAATCACAAATTAAAAGGATCACGTCTCAGGTGATCAAATGATTTTCTGTTAAAAGGGTCATGTCTGAGATGATCATTGGTCATAATGTCATAAATCAAAAGTTAGATTTTGAGTGTATGGAAATATTTAAGGTCAAACTCATAAGTATGAGTCAATCGCACGATTGAATCATAAGTATGAGCCAATCACATGCTTGAACCATAAGTATGAGCCAATCACATGATTGGACCATGAATATGGGTCAACTATGCGATTGGATCAAAAGAATGAACCAATCTTACGACTAGATGAAGGAGTCAGAGTCAGTCGCACGACTGAACACCAGTCGCATGAATGAATCATGCGTATGGGTCCAGTCACACGACTGAACTTAAAACAGTATAAAAAGGGTGGTCATTCGGTCCTATTCCTTACCACCCTTCAAACTCCCAAAAACCGCAAAGACAGAAAATTAATAAAGTCAAGAACCAGGACAATACTCTAAAATAGACAACTTAAATGGACATAAACATTGTTTTGAAAGACAATTAGTGCTTATTCGAGTCCTTGCAAACCAAATAAATCTAAACACGAAGTGTATTGTAACGTTTGGACAAAGATTCAAAGATATGGTGTTGAACAGAGCAAGATGCGAATTGATATGCCATATGAACCTTAGTCGCACGATTGAGCTAGGCGCATGATTCAATCACATGAGTGAATCAATCGGTGACTCAGTCGCATGTCTGACTCAACCGCATTGCATAGCATACGACTAAGTTTAGTCGCAAGCTAAACCGTACGACTGAACTCAGTCGTAGGCTCAATCGTACGACTGAACTCAGTCGCAGGCTCAATTGTACAACTGAACTCAGTTGTATCAGTTGTATGGTTCAATCGTACGATTAAACCAGTTTATCAAAATCAACTAAAATTCAACTATCATCTCTTATGATCAAATCTAATGTATATGTTTCTTGTATTGCAGCAATATGGCTAAGAGATGGACTATGAGCACTAAGCACAACATTTGTGCTCATCTAGATGCTGCATCTAGGAATGCTTCTGAGTTCACCGGGATTATCGCCTTCCTGCATAGATCGGGGATCGATAAGGCCATTTCTACTCCCTGCACACCATACTGATCTACTCAGCAGGAGTTATGGGGAAGTGCGATAGTGGACAAGTCGGTTGAGCCCTACTGTATCCGAAGTTCTATCTTCGGACAAGACATTGTGATCCATGAAGACGACTTGAGGAGAGTCTTGGATTTGGGGGGAAGATGGAGCCCATCCAACCAAGCTACATCCCCTGACTATTCGTGGATGTTTTCTGAGGATCAAGTATGCTTGTGACATAATTGTCGGCGTACTAAACAAGAGCAACATGTGCCCCCGGTTCAAGTATTTGGGATATGTGATCCTCAAGTGCATAGCCTCCAGGCGTGGAGGATTTGATGAGATGTCTGACCAAATCCAGAATGCATATGTTGCACTGGTACTGAACCACCCGTTCAGTTTCTCTTGAATGCTCTAAAGGCAAGGAAGGTTTCTGTATGTATCCAAGGTTCTTACGGATGATCATTAACGAGAAGCTTCCTCTAATGCCTAAGGAGAAGGATGATGCTATTATATTAGAGGTGATGGATGACACCACGCTAGGAAGGATGATGGTGTACCGGGGGAAGCAGGTGAAGCCCCCGATCAAGAGACTCTTTGGCCATCCGGCCAAGGAGGATCATGTGCCACCCACTCGTAGAAAGTGGCATCACGATGACAGTGACTCTGACGTTGAGCCTATAGTGGTTCCTGCTGATGAAGATGATGACGATGATGATGACAATGATAACGGTAAAGGGGATGGAGATGCTGGCCCTAGTGAATCACGGGCCACCAACAAGTATACTCTATCTCCACCACCTCCACACAGCACTTCAGCTACACTAGGTGGATCTAAGCAGGCTGCTTTCCACGAGGATTTCTTGTTTGACGAAGAACATAGGTCTGATGATGAGCCTCTCACCAGGAGAGTCGGGAACCAGGTTGTTGCTACTGATAAGGTGAAAGAGGCGGTTGGTGGATGCCTAAGGGTTGGGATATTGATTTCACAGATCCAATATACACACCCGACTAGCCAATCTACTCAGAGGGAGCCCTATAGCCAAGGGGTCCAGGAAGAAGAGGATGGCCCATCCCTATGGCAAGAAGGGTAAGAGATAGAGGATCACCTTGATCAGTTCTTCCACCACCACAGTCATTACCACCACCACAGCCACTACCGCCACCACAGCCACAACCGCTACCACTACCACAACCACAGTTCCCCACACTACCACCTCTACTGCCACTAACACTCCCACCACCACTCATACATTCCCACCTACCTCACCCATAATACCCAAAACAACTCCACCACAATCCACTTCCATTCCTACTCCCATATACACGACATCCACCACTACACCCACTACTCACCAAGCTGGAACATCCACCCAATTCCCACCCACACAAAGCTCTACTCTACCCACTGTTGGGCTAGAGGAACAGCTAGCTAGCCTAAACAAACTGGTGCTCAAGCTGCTATCTACAGATGACCTCAGAGCCAACCGAATGAACCAGCTGATGGCGGTTAATACCACACAGGGCAAGCAGATCGCTCAACTGACAGAGAAGAACGCTGCTCTTGAGAGAGCGTTAGTTCGAGCTCACCATGCATTAAAGGCTCAAAATGAGCTTGTGATGGCATCTGTCAAAAGGATTGAGGGGTTAGAGAAGAAGAACAAAAAGCTGATGTTGAGATTGAAGGGAACTAAGGGTGAGCCCCTAAAGATTGAAGATGATGGAGATGATGGTGGAGATGATGATGATGAGTTGACACATGAAGAGTCAGAAGAAGATGATGATGAGGAAGCTGGACCAAGTGGAAAGTGAAAATGGTATGATTATGATGAGGATGATCATCAAGAAGGTGATGCGTCTTCATCAGCCTCAACTCAAGCAACACAGGAGAGGCGTTCCAAAAGAGTCGCGTCCATTGTAGCTCTAGCTGAGGAGACACATGATCAGGGCAAGAATGAAGTTCCATAGGCTAATGATTATGATTTTCTCCCCCTTTAGCAAGTCAAGACTCAACTAACTATGAATCTTGACTTGCAAGGGATTATGCGAAGGTAAGTGAGCTACACTCTAGAGGAAGGAGAAATCATTCATGACCTGACTAATGAGTAGCTCGCTGAGATGTTTAGACTAAATCCAGATGAGCTACACTCCAGAAGTTGATGTTTTAAGTGATGAGGAGCTACTAGGTGTTGATGAGATTGAGATTGAGAATGTCACATCTGATTACTATCCATAGTACACTGACCCTGACGGCAACGTTATCCCAGACTTGGGTGAAACTTTTGGCAGTGATACTTTTGTGAAGCTGGATGAGATTGAGAAAGAGAAAGCAAAGGATGAGAGTAAAGCCCAAGCTATAGATGCTAATGTTGATATAAAGAAGGCTGAGTGGGCAACTTGTTTATCAGAGTCAAGAAATATCAAAAAGTGTCTAGCAAGATCATCAACTGGGCGTATTTTGACGATTTGGATGTCTATGCTATGAAATGAGAGAAGGGGATTGAGTACTTCAGGTATCCACATGATCTGAAGACTCTTCCTGGTTTGACATTTTGAACTTTTGTATGCCAACCCGAGGAAGATGTCATGATGGTTTAATAAGTCCAACATATTGTACAAGCTCTATAACTCCAACATGTTATACGACTCTGCTTTGTAGTTGAGATACACGTGGGAGTCACCAGAGAAGAGAAGTACAAGAACTTTCACGAGCATATGAAGAATGTAAGAATATAGGCTAAACTAGGTCCAAGGGGAAGTTTGTTGATACATCATGTACCCAGTTTATGTTCTTAATGTAAAACTCTTTCATTTCGTACACATATGTAATGTGAATTCTTAATGAAATATAATATGCTTTTTGATGTTTATTTGTCTTTGAATATTTCATATTATTATTGTATTTGATATAATTCATATGTATTAACATGTTATATGCATTTGAGGTTGTTGTACATAATTAGTGGAAAAATATAGACTTCAAATATTTACGAACCCTAGTCATCCAGAGTGTCCTAAACAGCCAATCCAACTTCATAGTTCGTTCCTGATTTAATTTCTTATCAATTCTTAACGTTTGTTTCATCGTTAGATCGATCAGATTATCGTTCTCACTGATTGGATCGCCAATTAAATAGGATTCCGCACTATTTGATCTGCTCTCACGCAGAATCCGTTAGTACTCCATACGAAAACGGTCCTATCAGACTTTACGTGGTGTGATTATGATAATGAACATGAAGTATTATCTTAACAAAGTGAAAGATTTAAGATAATTAAAGTGGAACATAATTAATAAACGAATGAAAAGTCTTGCAACCAAATGAAAGGAGGTTCACAACTCAGCGAGAGTTGTTAGCTCAACTGTGTGTTTACAGCATGCGATCTTGGCTAACCCTTAAGGGTTCACACACAGGGGGAGTTAGTCTATATGACTACTCTATATGTGTGATACGTACCATATGTGCAATATGGGTCCTTGTCGCTTGTATGTAATAAATATATAAGTTAACCCTAATATATGTTGATATATGTGTGATTGTAGGAATAACATTATAATTATTCAATTTTTAAAATTGACTAAGTTTAGGAACTATCTACAGATGCACACTTTGTACTTCCGTAGATAGTCTACTGGAACGACAAAGGATTTGCGCATCCCAGGATCTTCTACGGAAGAGCAGTTTGCTACGTATGAAGACAAGGTATTTCTAGGGACGACCAAAGGCCTGCGGAAGACCAAATCTTTTACTCAAGAGCAAAAGTCCTATGAAAGAACAAGTCCTACAGAAAACCAAGACACTTGTATGTACATCACCAAGTACATCAAGCAAACAAGTCAAACACTAAAGTGATGTCATAAAGTCAACTTCTGCGGATGATTTCACTTTATTTAGAGAATGCCACATCATGACATTCCATGATTAACTTTCTTACATCGACAAGAAAGTTATTGTTACCGTAAAGGTAAATTCCTAGGCCTATAAATACTAGGTATAGGTTCACACTTTTGATACCGCTTTGGATTTCTTTCATCTTTCTAACAAACCCTAGAAACAACAACAAATTACACCAAAATATCACTAAAACTCTAGCAATATTCAATCATCAATCACGTTTTCAATTATAATCATTAATCAATGATAATGAAAAACATTTGAATCAAACTTGCTTTATTATTCTTTATATTCGTTTGTTTGTCATTCATCAGAATTGCTTTTTGATTACTTTATATTACAACATTTCTTTCAACATCAATTGATTAAACAATGAGTACTGAGAATTCCGCGATCACTGTTTGATCAATCTAACCTAATAATTCCTATTTTGATCTTTGGATTTAGGTGGATATTGCTAAAGTTAAGAGTTCTAAAACTATTGTAGAACAGTCGGTAAGTGGGAGGAAAGATAAATGCAAAATAGGTCTTGGTTTCACACACTAGCCCATGCCTGAATCTATCTCAAACACTTTACTAGAGAACTTTAGCACCCATGATCACTCACTTGAAAACTAAGCAAAGCTAAAAGCATTTCGAAACTAGAAAAAAAATGTGCAATCTAATGCATAAAGTAAGAAAAAAAAGATAAATGTTGAGATATTTAACGAACAAGATATTGAAAAAAATATAAACGGTTATCTAGTACAAGTCAAATCTTATGAACCACGACCAAAGATTAAGAAATTGTTTTTCCCAAAGGATCTCATGAGTTTGTTGTTGAAAGATGTGACCCAGAAAAATGTGTTGAAGAAGTTGTTAAAACAAATGACAAACAAAACACGAAGAAGAAAGGGAAACAAAATAAGATGAAGTAGCATTGGATGATTCATGTTCTTACAGACTAAACAATCCACATTTTATAAAAGAAAGAGAAATAAAATGGAAAAATGTCTTCTCAAAATGCCATATCAATCCCAAAGCAACAATATATCATCAAGATCTAGAAATCAGTGAAGGAAAAATGCTAAAGCTAAAACCTCTAAAATGCTAACTCAAAGAACCAATCAAACAAATCAATTTAATCCGGTGAATTTTGTGTTTGTAGGTACTTATGACATGAACACAATTCTATAAACAAAATCAAACCCAAAGAACAAATCTAACTCTGATCTGAAAATTGGTTCAAGTCCAAAGTCTTCTGGTATTAACAAAATATTTGTATCTAAGCAGTCTAGGAATAGTGTTAATGAACCAAAGTCAAAACCTAAATTTCAAAAGAACAAACTCACAAATAAAAAACAACAGATTAACTTGACTAGTCCTAAATCAAAACAAGGATCAAATTTGGCTTTCACATCTAAAGTTAATCAACAGTTGTTTAAAATTCAATAAAGGTACAATGATATATGTGATGTTTATAATCATAACAGTGTTGAATGTTTCTTTAACAAGAATTGTCATATTTGTGATATGAACTATCATTCAACAGTTGATTTTTATTTCAACAAGTACTATGCCTTTTGTGATGAAAGAAATCATAACACTGAAGATTGTTACTTTAGAAAGAACTCGCAGAGGAAAGGATATGTTAACCCAAGATTTCAAAGAAATCAAAATAATGGTTTTCATGGTTTAACAAAACAACCGTCCTTAGGCTTTAGATCTCTACGAAAGATCAATATTGATTATGATAAGTATTATGTTGTGAAAAAAGTAGTAAATAAATATGGAAATTTCATTCCACGATTTGTGAGAATGAATAATAAAACATTTGTCAACAAATTTTTTTCTAAAAATGTTCTTGTTGATGGTTCAAATTATCTTGATGATGATCTTGAAAAATGTTACCATGCTTTGAGGATTAAGCAAAACAAAGATAATCACAAATTTGTGAGAAAAGGAATTGATAAACTAAAACCTCAATAGAAGCCTGATTTGAATAATCTTCATTTAAATGGTTTACCATTGTTGATAAATTTACCAAGCCCAAGACCATCTTGGCTTGGGTTGATAACTCACCTTAATGCAAGTATACCCAAGAAGACCTATTAACACATGGTTTGTTGATAGTTGATGTAGCCGACATATGACTGACAACCATACCTTACTTTATGATTTTATGATGAAAGAACAGGTGGTAAGATTAAGAGCAAAGGAACAGTGTCCGAGATTATTAGCTTTGAGAAAGTCAACTATTGTGCTTTGAGAAAGATGGTACTAAAGTTGCATTCAGAGATGATGTAGGTGGTTAGATTACAAGCAAAGGAACAATGTCCAATGGGATTATTAGCTTTGAGAAAGTTCACTATTGTGCTACATTGAACTTTAATCTTTTAAGTGTTTCCCAAATTTGTGACAAATCTTATGCAACTTTATTGGATAATTCTTGTTATTATATCTTGAAGCAAGGTTTCAGATTAGCAAATAATGGCGAGTTGTTAAAGTTGTTTATGATCGAGATGTATACAAGTTAGATATGTCTCAAGTAGATCCTTCAACAAAAACAACTTGCCTAATTACTCAAGCATCAAATGATGAAAGTCAATTATGGCATAGATGTCTCGGGCATTCAAACTTCAAGAACATGAACAAGCTTGTTGTAGGAAATCATGTAGTAGGAATTCGAACACAAAAGTTTGATACAACAGATCTGTGCAAAGAATGTTTAAAAAGGAAGCAACACAAAGCGTCTTATAAGCCCAAGCTAAAAAACTCAATTTCCAAGCATCTTTAGATGTTGCACATGGATCTATTCGGACCAATAAATGTGTTGAGTATTGGAAATAAATCTTATTATTTAGTTATCATTGATGACTTTACAAGATTTTCATGGTTTTTCTTTTTGCATGCTAATAGAAATGGCTAAATTGTTAAAATAATTCATTATTAAAGTAGAAAGTCAATTAGAACAACAAGTGAAAATAATTAGAAGTGATAATGGAACTGAATTTAAAAATGCTAATATTGACATGTTTTGTATAGGAAAAGGAATTGCTCATCAGTTTATTGCACCTAGAACTCCACAACAAAACGGAGTTGCTAAAAGGAAAAGTAGAAATTTGATTGAGGCCGCACGCTCTGTTTTAGTAGATGCAAATATTCCAATCACTTTATGGGATGAAGCCATATTCACTGCATGTTTTGTATAAAATCATACGTTATTGGTGAAAGATAAATAGAAAACTCCCTATGAGTTGATGTTTGGCAAGAAACCTAATATATATTTTCTTAAATCTTTTGGTTGTCCAATTTTCATTTTAAATTCAAATGATCATCATAGAAAAGTTTTGATGCAAAATCGATGGATTTTTGTTGGATATTCATCGATCTCAAAAGCCTATTGAGTTTATAACTCTAGGACGAATATTATCATTGAAACTTTCATTATTAAATTTCTCAAAAACTCATTTCCATCATTAGCAAATGGTCTAGATTGTTTCTTTGTCAAACTCATTGAATTCTAACTTGTTTAAATCTCAAGGTGAGCAAAAGAAACAAGTTGGAGATCTTAAAGATCTTTTAGTGATGATTCTGATTCTGATGAAATGGATGATTCTATCCTAGATTATTCATTATTTTCATTTTTTAAAGATCTTGTATTTCGCTCTGAATCTCATGATCAATCTCAATAAGCACAAGAACATCCGGTTTCTTAAAATTCGAATGTTTCACAACCTGTTCCTAATGATGAACTTGAAATTGTACAACCTGAGTCTAGGACTTCATCAGTTTCTGATGATGTAGTTGGAATGATCATCTTGATTAGTTTATCAACTCACCGACTCAAGTTCCTAATGTCACTCCACTTCTTTGAACCTATTGTAGCAACTTTGCGACTTGAACCAGACCAATCTTGACGTTAATATTCAAGAATATGAGATTCCAGCGCCTCGTGTTCATAAGAATCATTCAATATCATAGATTTATCGGTCCGTTGAATGAGAAAACGACGAGCAAACCTCTGCTTATACTCCTGTTTGCTATCTCAATTGTCCCTAAGATATCACACAAGCTTTACATGACAATAGTTGGATTGAGGCAATGCAAGAAGAGTTATTACAGTTCCACAGACATGAAGTGTGGAAGCTTATAGATTTACCAAAAGGAGAAAATGCCATAGGCATAAAAGGGTTGTTTTTAAACAAGTCAAGCGGTCGTGGAATTGTTGTTCGCAACAAAGCGAGACTCTTTGCGCAAGGTTACACCCAAGAAGAAAGAATAAATTATAAAGAATTCTTTGCTTTAGTTGCAAGACTTGAAGCAATTCGTGTCTTCATGGCTTATGATTCTTATATAAAATTCAAGGTGTTCCGGATGGACATAAAAGGTGTTTTCCTGTATGGACCAATCATTCATGATGTGTGTGTCAAACAATCTCCGGGTTTTGAAGATTCAGATTATCCTCATCGTGTGTACAATCTTAGTAAAGCCTTGCATGGTCTTCATCAAGCTCCGAGAATTTGGTATGATACATTGTCACAACAATTGACCTAAGATGAATACACACGAGGACAATTGATCCAACTTTGTTTATAAAGAAGGACGGTGTTGATCTCTTATGTGTTTAAGTGTATGTTTATGATATCATATTTGGTTCTCCAAGTCAAAAATTGTTCAATGAATTTGAAGAAATCATGAAGTTTCAATTCCAAATGAGTTCTATGGGAGAAATTAACTTTTTCCTTGGTCTTCAAGTGAAACAATTTGCAGATGGAATTTTTATTAATCAGGAGAAATTCATTGAAAAGCTCTTGAAAATGTTTAAACTGCAAGATTGTCAATGCATGAGAACTCTAGCTGACCATTGAACCTGATCCGAAAGAAAAATCAATCAACCAAACTTTATGCAGATCTATGATTGGTACTTTGATGTATCTTGCTACATCTAGACCTGATATAACGTATGTTGTTTGTGTCTGTGCCAGGTACCAATCTAACCCAAAGGAATCTCACATTATCGTTATCAAAAAAATATTCAGATATCTTAAAAGAAAACTTGCTCTAGGGTTATGGTATCCTTATGAAGGAAACTTCGAATTACATGGATATACAAATAGTGATTATGGGGAATGTTGCTAAGATCGTAAATTTACGACTAGTGATTGTCAGTTTTTGGGTCCCAGATTAGTCTCGTCGCAATGTAAGAAACAAGCAAATATCTCCATTTCAGCTGCAAAAGTTGAGTACATAGCTGGATCAACAGGATGCTCTCAAATACTTTGGTTGCAAAACCAACTCCTAGATTACGGGTTCAATTTTCTTAAAAATTTTATTTACATTGATAACACTGTTGTTATGTTTATTACAGCTAATCATGTCCAACACTAAAAAACAAAGCATATTAAAATTCAATATCATATTCTCAAAGATAACTTTAAAAAAAGTTTAATCATTTTGATTTAAATCTCAACAAAAAAAAAGTTGGCTGATTTATTTAGAAAAGCCTTTTTACCATAATAGTTTGAGTATTTGGTTGAGTCAATTGGTCTTATTAACTATGTTTGAAAATGGATTTTGAATCATAGAAATGATAAGAACCCAACCCTAGCTGAAAGAAAATAAAAGAGAAAACTATCAAAGTTGACTGTCTGATTGTATATATTGCGTGTGCATGCTTAAAATGAAAAAAGCAAATACAAAAATAGAAAATTGTAAAAAAGAAAAGAGAAAAATATAAAATGAAAACTCACAAAAATAGAGTTTAGGTACCCAATTATTCTTTTAGGATGGAATTTTCCTTTGCAATATGTGAGAAATGATAGTAGATAAGTTTTGATCGGTTAGATACTTCGCTTGCGAATAAAGTCTGATGTGATAAGAGATGATGTGTAGGAAAGTTCATGCAGTTATACTGAAATAGTAAATTCTTGTGATTAAACTAAATCAACTATGCTTTCATGTTTTCCATCTTAGTACCAATGAGTAGTGCTGACTTATTAAATTGATTGCTTGTAAAGTCACAACCTCACACCTAATGGTGATATGAATAACCATGAGATCTATTTATAGCATCTATTCACTTCTCTGTTATGAGTCATCATAGACCTGAAGTGATGAGGTATTCTCTATTGTAAGTCATTACGGACCTGGATATTCTTACCTTATGCGAAAGATGCCAATGTGCACAATCCTGTCAATGTCCAAAATGGATATCTTATGATTCTTTATGTATCATTACTATTTATTTCTTTATGAAACGGGTGCAGAGATTACCTAATGGTTCGTCCATGGTGTTTTTCTCGTAGATTATCAAATAGTTACCCATTATGATTCTCTCATTGGCCTAAACATAAGATCTAGTTATACATATATGTCAGGTGAATAAGTTAAGTAACTGTATTTTCTTGCATATGTTGACAAGGGTTGAACTCTTTATCTCTAAGTTTGGGTTACATTAGATCATATCCAATTGAACCTTAATCAATCCAAGATTTTAAAAAGTAAGTAAGCGGATACTTTTGCCAAAAGCACTATTGTTTGTCCTTAGATCTAGTGTCTCGTTTGTTGTGGGAAAGTTGACCTGGAACACACTCGATCAGTATTTAATCATTGTCTATGACTATCCACAATTTTCTTTTATTCTTAATGTCCTGATATTAACTAATTTCATCTCACTACAGGATTGCGATCCAATATGTCCATAGTAGATTTTTATTCTCCTTTGATTTTGATTTTTGCATGATTTTCTTTGTGCAGTCATGTTGATTCTAATTGTTTTACTCTATTTGCAAAATAAACAAACTTGCAATTTTGTGAACTTAAAAGTTTATGGGGGTTAAAGATTGAAAAAGAGAAAATCAAAATAAAGTGATTTGGATGGAAAGGATGATGCTAAAATTATAGCATGTGCGTGTTTAATAAGTGTTTTCGAGAAATTGTTTGAAAAATAAAAAAATGTTTAAAATTGACATTCAAAAGTCAAAAGTGTTTGATTGGTGTTTAAAATGGAAATTTGATTTTTAAATGATTTGTGATAGGTGATGGTCAATATTTGACTAAGTGTTGATATTTTGTGCATGAACAGTGCCAATGTGTATAAACAGTGTTCAAACGAATTATTGCGAAAATTTCCAAGTGTCAAACTTATGGAAAGTTTCTCATGCACCTGAACAATGCTCAAAAGCCTATTTTAGGAGTATGATGAATTTTAGAAATTTGTAGTAGTGTTGGGCGTTTGGTTCAAGCTCATGCGGCTGAACAGTTGTCATATTGCTGAGAAACTTGTTAAGTGTTGGCGTTTCAAGTCAACCTCATAAAACTAAACAATACCAGACTTCCTATTGTTGAAAATATACCAAGTGTGGATGCTTTGAAAGGCTCATCTGCCTAAACAGTTCTCATGTGGACTAAGGGTTCATGAAAATTGACCAAGTGTAGGCGTTTTTGTCTAAGCCATGCATCTGAACAGTGCCCAATCGCCTGGACGGTACTCATGCTTCGGAGAAGTTTTAATTAAATGTAATTAAGTGTGCTCATGCATCAAAATCTCATTTGTCTCAATAGTGCCCATACGCCTTCACAGTTGTCATGCGCTTAAGAGTTTCTACACTTATATATATTCAATATTTTTGAGAATTCTACATTTTCACACTCAAACTCACTAAAACTCTCTGTTGCTCTCAGTTCGCACTCGATACATTCATTCACTTATTATTTGATTGATTTCCTTTTAATCCTTGTGATAAATAGATAAAATCATTGAATCTAAACATCATATTGAACTTATACGATTGGATTTGATTACTTGATTCGAACATTGATTAGGCATTTGATGTCTATTTGGGCGTTCGAACACTAAGGGTTTTAAAAAACTTGCAAGTTGTGATTTAAATGTGAAATAATAACTAAACTTGAAATTATATTAATTGTTAAATCATTTTTTGGATCATGTTGTAATATTCAAAACCTAATTTCATCATCAAGTGTTTTTGATGATTTAGTGTTCACAAGTCGACCCTTTTGAATAAGAACTAAATAATAAAATTTATATTTTTAATCAAATTAATATGTGAATCATCATAATTCACATAATCAATAGATTTTAAAAGGAGTTTCCATGATTTAGTACTCTCTAAATCATTTGAACTTAATTTTGAATGTGCTCTACCCATGCAGAGTGTATTCAACACTTAGAAAGTTTAAGTGAAAATTGATTTAAGTTTTCAAAATTTAAAATGTGCTAATTCTATTGAAAATTAAAAAATGTGCATATTTCATGGTGTTTTAGTTGGTTTAATCTCAAAATGTTAATTCAAAATTTTAACTAGTACATTTTATGTTCTAAGTGTACAAAACACTTAGAAAAGTGAGATTTAAGCATAGAACATGTTAGATGGTGTTGGGGAACTGAGATTTGATGTTTAGGGCTCATATGTTTATGTTTTAGAATCTGCCTAAGTATGTAGAAGTCAATGCAGATGGGCAATGGAAAGTCAATGCAAATGAACAGTTAAGGAGGATGAGCATTGACTATTAAGTAAGTCAATGCGGATGGAAAGTCAATGCAGATGGAAAGTCAATGCGGATGAACAGTTAATACGGATGATCATTGACTATTAAGTAAGTCAATGCGGATGAAAGTCAATGCAGATGAATAGTCAATGCGGATGAGCATTGACTAAGTATGGGAAATGCGGATGAGCACTGAGGAAATGTGGATGAAAAGTCAATGCAGATGAACATTGACTAAGTATGGGTAATGCGGATAAGCACTGAGGAAATGTAAATGAATAGTTAATGCGGATGAGCATTGACTAAGTAAAGGAAATGTGGATGAAGGAAAGGAAATGCGGATGAAGGAAAGGAAATGCAGATGAAGGAAAGTTAATACGGATGAACTATAACAAATGCGGATGAACACTTAGAATGTTTTCTGACTTTTGGGGAAAAGTTGAATTATAGGCTTTGACTTGAGAGGTTCCCGAGGGCTATGAAATTTGACTTTCGAGGTCATAGATGTTTAGATGGGCATTGTATGATGATGTTATGATGTATGATTGATGCCTATGCATGATGGTATGTATGATGTATGTTATGTATGTATGATGCCCTGTATGATGATGTTGACTGTTTATGATGATGTTCCTTTTTATTATGTATGATTATTTTCCCTTGGCTTTACGTGGTATGATAATGAATAAAATGAAAGTATTATGTAACGTAAAGTGGAAGATAATGAAAAGGGGAACATGATGAATGAATGCATGCATTAATAATCGATGGAAAGTAATGCAAGTCTTGCAAGCCTTGTATGTCGGGACACGCCCCAATGTAGGGTGTTAGCCCAACGGTGTGCGGGTTAGCTACCCCAGAAGGATGCACATCGGGGTCTTTCTTTGTGATTGACCATTTGTATGGAACCATTGTTGCTTACCTTCGGTATTGTGGTCAGGCTGTTGTTCGCCATGATGGAAGGTCTATGATAGAATTTGGCCCAGTACCAGCTTTATGCATGACGGAAGGGTATAGCACATGACAATGGTACACCTAAATTTACCTTCGGTACTGTGGCCAGGCTGTTGTGCACCATGATGGAAGGTCTATGATAGACTTCGGCCCAGTACCAGCTTTATGCATGACAGAAGGGTAAATTTCATGGTTTTGACAGAATGAAAAGATGTAATGATGAATGAATGAATGAAAGTATGAAAGTTATGTATGAAATGAATGATAATGGCGTACGATGAAAGAATGAAAGTTAACAAACGAATGATGAAGATAATAATGATATTATCTATGTGTACGTATGATGTGTGATCACAAGTTAAAGTAAGGAATGGTTTAATGAGTGTGAAGTATGTTTTATGTTAAAACTAGAATTCACTCAGCAACGCTGACTTTTTATGCATTTTCCAGATGGCAGGTGAGCATTGCTGATGATGGCATGGGGCAACTACTTGGCATTTGGATGGCATTCTTTTGTTAATGATTTTGCATTGTAATGCTAACAAATGAAATTGTGTATCGAATGTTGTATTATTTTGCAAAGGCATTTATAATGAAAAAGTTATTTTAATGTTCCGTTGCGATGTTTTATGAAAGTTAAATGTAATTATATGTTTTATGAGCGATGATTAGCCAGCTGTAAATATCCCGGGAACGGGGCCTTACATAAAACAACAAGATGATAGTGCTAGATATGGATAATCCTCAATACTTGAAGATTACTAAAAGAACTAGAATGTTGATGCCTCAAGATATGAAATCTATGTACTTGTTAAGAAGAAGTCATCAGAAAGGGAAAAAGTTGATTAAGATGTTTCCTGAGAATTAAAAAAAAGCTTATTTTTTAAGCCACTGAATGCTATGATTGTGCCTGATAACACAAACGAAGTTAAGATTATAGCATGGAAATATGATGAGATGTTTTATGCCTTTTTGATTAAGAGGGTGAATGCTATTTATGATGTGTATCACTTTTATTCAAGCATCATAACTTTAACAGTTCAATATCTGAAAGAGTTACATAGGTTACCTCTGATTAATCCTACGAAGGCATCTAGAGGATAAAACTTTGTTAAGCTTCTTGATCATGGTATTAGAAGGATGGAAACTTATCTCAAGACTAGATGTTATCAAGATGACAAGATATATTTCCAATCTTTAAAGAGCAAAAGAAAGGTGGCTTCTAGTTAAGAAGAAGAAGAAATATTTTTTGATGCATATAGTTATTAATATTTTGATAAAGTTACTAACCCTGTATTGAAGGTAATTGATTGAACTCAAACTTCAAAGCCTATTTTGAGATGATTTTACCATACTGACTCATTCTAGTTAATGTTAGTTAGAAACTTAGATGATTGGGATAAAGACATGATATCGTTGTTTGAAGCTTTTGAACTTAAACTTCTACATCCGAGTTATTTCTCGTTTTTGTCGAATTAGAAGTTTGATCGTGTATCACCTGCAATTGCAGAAAATGACAGAAAATACATTATGACGATCATCAAGGTTATGGATGCGGCTATGGAGTGGAGTTCATTGAGGTAAACTCTAGCTTATGCAAATATAGTGAAGAAAGATATAAAGAATATTGAGTTCATCAGAATTTTAAGCAAAGGAGTTTAGGAAATTCATTCGCATGATTATTCTAAACCACTTGAGTTCTATGCAAAAATTGATATGGTGGGATTGTCAAAAGAAACTTTGGAGGTAATGGACAAGATGGAGATCAAGACCAATAAGTCTAAGCCATAGCAAGGCATTCTAGCATCGAAGTACAAGTCATCAATAAAGAAAGCATTGAGAGAGTTGGATCTATATAAAAACAAAAAAATGTTCAAGATAAAAGAAGAACCTGAAGAGTTTGGGATTGACCGAAGACAATGCAAAACTTATGGGGAGTATTCTTGGATCTCTATGAAGATTAACATTAATCATTAACTTTTTTGTTAAAGTGTAGTGACTTATTTTGTAGATATATGTTCCTTACCTTTTCTTTCATAGTATAAATAGGATGTTGTATGTATTTTACAGGTGGTCAGAACTTCTTTTGTTCACTATTGCACAACGTATCCATTTGCTTTTACTATCAATGAAACTATGAATTTTTGAAGTAATTGCTTGTGTGTTTGATTACTTAGTGTTTATAATTGATCATTGCATTAAAATATCATCATAGATCGATCCATGTAAACATGTCACGTGGAAAGTTGTCTTGTCGCACGAGACGGTGAATTCTGATAAATTTAAATTCATGCGATTACTTCATTTGTCGTGCGAGAAGTCCAAATTTTTCAAAATTTTGCTAACTGTTGAAATTTTTTAAATATGAAATTTTCTATGTATTGAGTTTACTTATAAAGTTTGTTTAATATTTTAGATGGTGAGACCTATGGTTTTCAATATAAATCATAATGGTGTTGCTTATATTGATGATGTTTCGAATGACAATGTGTTGTTTAGATCACTTATTGAGGGTATTCAGACTTCCCACATTTATCATGTTATCTAAGCTAATCCTACCATTTATACTAATGTTATTGATTAGTTTTGGCAATCAGCTGCCATTAAGATAGATAAGGATGGAGAACCCTGCTTTACTTCCAGTCTCAAGAGCAAGAGTGTGGTTATCATGGCTAAAGTGATTAACATTGTGTTACTATTTGTTGGGTATTCTACCTTTGAATAAATTGAAGATTTCCAATATTATTGAAGTTGAAGACTTGAAGAACAAAAACAACAAAAATATTAGTTTAGGGTTTATTTTGTAATTATTTTAAATGCTAGATTAGTATCAATATTAACATTTATCATCATTGTAAAGGGTGAATGGTTCTCCACAAAATATGTGGGAATTAGTTCTATCACTTGCAACATCATATCATCATCCTTCATGGATGAAGATTTCAACATCAAATCAATAAACATCAAGTAATAAACACTTTTTGTTCATCGTTATTATATTTAAGCATCGAATCATCCAGTTTTGTTATTATCAATTTGAATCCTAAGATTCATGCTCAACAATCCCGTTCATATCAGGAACACACAATTGGTATCAGAGGCAGAGTCGATGGATTCATATTGATTTTGATGAGATTTTATGGTTAGATTGCTAAAATTATTGAAGATCTAAAGAAAACTTTGAGAAAAAGTTAGTGTGTTCTTCAAGAGAAATCCAATGATTTGGATTCATCAACATAAGGCTACAATAGCAATTTCATCAACAATTCAACAATCAATTCAACAATACAAGATCCGATGCAAACCATGCAAGAAATCGAAGTTTGGATGCTGCCGAGTAGGTAGCTTGCGATTGAATGGAAGAGGATGTCATAGGTAGCCTTTGCGAATTCAAAGGCATGCCATATGTGGCCTTTCTCGGCCGAATTAGGGCTTGCAAAATTAGGGTTGCGAATGAGATCATGGAGTATGGGCTTATTAACACAATTGGGTTTGTTACTTGGACTTTATTATTAAACAAAAAAAAACAATAGTTGGACTTGGGCTCAAGTGTTGAAGATTGGGCTTGTGATCAACAAAACAAAATCAGGGTTCGTATTTGGGCTCTCATCAAACAAAAAAAATGTGACACCGAGTTACAAAATATAGTTGTACCAAAGTTTTGAAGACCTCACTTCTGCATCAACAACAAATTTCTTGGCTTTGAACAACTATTCAATAAAAACAAGATCAAGCTTCATTTCACATCCAAAATTTACAATTTAGGGGGAGTATTGTTGGCTATTCTACCTTTAAAGAAAATGAAGATTTCCAATATTATTGAAGTTGAAGACATGAAGAACAAAAGCATAAAAAATATTAGTTTAGGGTTTATTTTGTAAATATTGTAAATGCTATATCAGTATAAATATTAACATATATCATCATTGTAAAGGATGAATGGTTCTCCACAAAATATGTGGGAATTAGTTCCATCACTTACAACATCATATCATCATCCTTCATGGATGATGATTTCAACATCAAATCAATAAACATCAAGCAATAAACACTTTTTTGTTCATCATCATTATATTTTAGCATCAAATCATCAAGTAATAAATACTTTTTTGTTCATCATTATTATATTTTAGTATCAAATCATCAAGTTTTGTTATTATCAATTTGGGAACACACACTGTTAGATGACCAGTCTCATGCACTAGTGAAATTGAGGATTGCTTAGTCCGAATGGAATATAGCCACAAATAGCCATCTTTGGAGAAGAAGTACTTACCTTCATTTTGGAAGTACTTGTTTCATATTATGATCCATTGCCTTAGCAATTTAATGGTTGGCATGGATAGTCAAAGTATTGTTTTTGGATCCCTGCTTGTATCACTTGTGATGATCTTCCATATAGTATATCCAAGGCGATATTCTCTGAGATGTTAAAGAATGTTCTAGCTACTACAAAAAAGAAGTTTACCATGTATCGTAGATTTCTACAGATGATAGTGAATGTTGCTCATCCTCAGTTAGTTGTGTCTATTTCATCTACTTATGATGTAATCATGATGAAGAAATACATTTTCACTTATCTTATGGTAACTCGTGGGAATGTTTGGGATGGATTGCATTTTGCTAAGCTTAGGAGGTTTATTGAAGGAAGTAGAGAGCTCTATGATTTTGAAAAAGGAAGCAGAGAAATTCAAATTCAAGGTAAGAATTTTTTATTTTAAGATGTTCTTGACTGGTCTATGCCTTGATTGTATGCTTGTGTGTTCGGGTGTGTGTGTTCTTGGTGGGTTTCAAGGCGGTTGAACTCAAATTTTCATTTGGGTGTGAAGAGTCTACACGAAAGTTGCATAAGGTGAGTTCTAGAACCCCCTTTTTACATGTCTTAATTGATTTTAGGGCTGGAAATGCATGTATGAATGGTTTTATTATGTGGGTTTTAGTACCCGTATAAATTTGTATGCGCGAATGTTGGTGGGGTATAATTTGGGTGCTTTATGATGTTATGATTGTGCCTTGTTTATGTTATGATGCTTAGAATGCTAGAAATAAGCTTAGAACATGATGAATAGATGATGTTGTGACTGATTATGATGTTGATAGTGAGAGTTGGTTGCCCATGCGCCTAAAATTGGCCCATGCGCCCAACGGTAAAATTGCCTAAGTGTAGACCCGTGCGCCCAAAACCCATGCGCCCAAATAGTATCCATGTGCCCAAATAGTATCTGTGTGCCTAGAAATGCCTAAAAAGACTAAGTGTTGGGTTATGTGCCCCAATAGTGCCCATGCACCCAAAACTTTTCCCATACGCCTAAGTGTTCCCATGCGCCGAGAAGACCATGCACTTGCATAGTTCCCATGCGCCTAAGACCTAAAATATTTTTTTGAATTTTAGGAAATTTAAAGTGTTAGGCTTTGACTTGGGAGGTTCCTGGGGTTAATGAAAGTTGACTTTATGAGGTCTTATGTGATGTGATGGTTGATGTTGTGTATGGTATGGTTATGTTATTTTATGTTCCTCGTTATGTATGTTTATTTTTCGTGGCTTTGGGTGGTATGTTCATATCAATAAACATAAGGTATTATGTAATGAAAAGTGGAAGATAATGAAAAGAGGAATGTAAAGAATGAATGAATGGATGCATTAATGAACGAAAGTAATGAAAAGTTTTGCAAGCAATGTATGGAGGTTCACACCCAATAAAGGATGTTAGCTCAACTTTGTGCGGGTTAGCTACCCCTGAAGGATGCACACTAGGGTCTAATCTTTGTGACTGACCATATGTATGGCACCCTTGCCGTTTGCCCTAGGTACTGGAGACAGCTTCGTGCATAATGTTCGAGGTCTATGGTAGATCTCAGGCCTAGTAACCAACTTCGTGCATAATGTTCGGGGTATAGCACATGGCATTGTTCCGGAATGAAAGATGAATGATAGTGATGAATGTACTTGCCCTAGGCCCAAGGGCCAGCTTCATGCACAATGTTCGGGGTACAATACATGTCATCGGAAGATAATGAATGTACGTAAAGTACGGTAAGAAAGATAACGAATGATAATGATGACGCATAATGACGAACGAAAGTTAACAAACAATGATTAAAGATAATAATAAATTATTATCTATATGTATATATGATGTATGATCACGTATGGAAGTAAAGTACAATATTAAACGAAAGTAAAGTATTTTATTTTATGAAACTAGAACTCACTCAATAACACTGACTTTTCTTTGTTTCTAGTTGGCAGGTAAAGTTGTTGACGATGGCACGGGGCAGCAAGTTGACATTTTTTTGATGGCATCCATTTTGTTAACGACCATGTTTTTGCATTGTAATGTGAACAAATGATATTTTGTAATTATTAACATTGTGGTATCATTTTCCAAAAGCAATTATATGTATATGAATTGGTTTGTTTAAGGGAATTCCACTGTAATATTTTAGTAAAGTTAATGTATGTTTTATGTTTTATGTGCAATGATTGACTAGCTGCAATCATTCTGGGAATGGGGCCTTACAATGCGGTAGTGAGACTGACAGTGATCATATTGGGAATATACCTTATGTGTTCCAAGAACAACCTATAGTGCAAGAAACTCCTGCCAAATGCATTGCTGAGGAATGTGATGCTGATTTAGTTTCGAAAGATGTTCCTGTTACTACTCAGAGAATGAGGAAGAGAATGTTCTCGAGGGTTGAAGATAGTCCACGAGGGAGGGGTAGAGGACGTGGAGTGTTGAGAAAGTGTCGGACCCCGATGACCACTATGTCGACTGATGATGTTCATATTTTTGATATTCCAATCACAGTCAATGAGGCTTCTATACCCGTGATCATTACAAAGTCAACAACTGTAACACCATTATCTATGCCTATTAGCGGTGATATTTTGAGGACACCAACAAGGGAGAAAACTCATGATCATCTATTTAGTGACGCTCGTTACGTTAACACTACTCCTAAGACACGATCACAACTAGAATCTTCTTCATTATCACCCACCAGGGTTTCATTGGAGTAGATAGTTAGTGTTTTAGAGAAAGAAATGTTAGAAAATACTTAGATTATTGAAGATTTGTATCAAAGTATGTTAGAAAAGGACGAGAGAATTAAGAGTGTGGAGAGTCGGCAACAATTTATGTTTAGTTATATGCAGATCATGGAAAAACCCTATGAGATCTTACTTCCTATGTGTATTCTTCATTTACTCAACAACATACCATAGAGGTTGGAGAATCTAATAGACACTAAATGGTTAGTCCTCAAACTAATGATGATACTATAACTTATATAGAGCATGTTGTTGATCTCGTTGATGCAGAAATGGTAACAGATACTACTGATGTTGATCAAGAGTGTGTATCTGATGTTCCATATTTAGGCTACCAAGGATCAACCTGTACTGTTCACTAGAGAGGCGTTTGTGGAGCCTGAGCATGTTATGCCTTTTCATAATCTAGTTGATGATGATGATGATTTGGATATGGTAGATTTTAGTTGTGATGAAGAGGGTAATGTGGATGATGATGATGATGATGCTGATGAAAATGATGAGGTTGATGATGGTGATGATGGTGATGAGGGAGATGATGATAAAGGACCTAATGATAAAAAGGATGATGATGATGATCAAGGGGCTGATATAGGTGCTACTACTAGTACTTCTAGATCATTGAGTACTGCCAATGTCTCCGGACCAAGTCCCAATGATACATTTGAATATACGCCATTAGATCCTGCTACTGAAGCTACTTATGAGAAGGAGTTTTACTCTTTCCAGCAAAGATTTGATTTCTGAAAAAAGAAGAAGAATATTTTGATTCATTTGATGATTTTGAGGAAACTGTAGACTACACAGACATATTCAAAAAAAGTCTTAATGACTTATTTGATAGTTGGGAGACAAGTGCTGAAGAAACGACTAACAAGACAACAAATCAAACTGGTCAAAGTGTTGTATGTTAGGTCGGTAATCTTACTATTGAAGCACCTCCAGTGCTAGCTTATCTACACATTTCCAAACCTTTCACCAGGTATGGAAACTTAGAACATATTCTTAGTTAGGTGTATGATGCTGAAAAGAATATGTACGTGATTAACAGACGAGCAGGGGTGATGGAGTATTATTAGCATGAACATAACTTTCAAACACTCAGAGCATCTGATTTATATGATATGTGTCATCTTCCATTCATTAACCCAAGTAACTATGGAAAAGGTAATTGGATAAGGAAAATGATCTGAAGGCATAACAAAACTAACTTCAAGGACTTCAAAACAGCCAAATCTAAAGTAATTTAAGATAAAAACCTGGATTGATCCTAACACGAACAAACCAATGAAGTAAGGGTTTATAAGCATCCGCAATAGGAGAGGAAGATCCGTATACACGCTCCAGTGCCAGTTAACAACTTATCTAAGCTTATGTGGAGTTTTGAAAAGGAGATGGGACACATGTTGATACACTGTGTTGACAAAGACTACCGTATCATCGACCCTATGGATCTACTTAAATTTGGAAGAGACAATTTGAGGAGGTTGAAAGCTTGTGTGATTCACAAAATGAATCAGTTCCCAGTTTATAGCAGCACATTTGGTTAGTTGATCACGTAGGCCCTGGATAACCAGATGCTTGCTTATTGGGGCAGTTACATGGTTGTTGATATGGACTTCTAAATGCATTGATTTACCAAGCCTAGGGGGAGATATTAGGGGTTGAAACTAGAGGCTTGGGAAATCATATAAAGATGAAGATGGAAATCAAGTCAAGCGACAAGTTTAAAGTTGTCGCGTGACAACTTTCTTCTTGCCTGACAACATACAGTCACATGAGAACCTGTTGACTCGCGCAAGAACTTATAGTTTAGTAGATATTGAAGTTTTGTAATGTAATTAGCAAGCTTTCCTCATTTTCTAAATTTCATTATTGTAATGAATCAAAATTCTGAGAGCAACATAGTTTGAGGTTATTTACATTTGTGTTCATGTGTGTTTGATACTACTTCATCTTCATACCATGAGCAATTACATTCCGTATTCTCCTCATGAGATTGAATCTGTTATTGTGATGATCCTTACACGATTGAACAACTTATTGATTTGGCAAATCCGAGAGTTCTATATCTGTTGATACATATATGTACCTAGATCCTGATCTGAATGTAATATGTCTTGCACTTGTGTAATGAGTTGATACTTAATGAAATGCAAATGGTTGGTTATATTTATTATGTTTAATATTTCATTAATAAAGCGTTTAACGTATATTGACTTTACAGATTTATAATTGTTTAATGTTATATCTATTTATATTATGTAATGATACACACATATATGAACATGTTATATAGGCTTACAGTTGTTAGACGTGTTCTAAATCATAAAAGGTTCAAGAACATGTTTAACTAAGTAATCTGATTCAGTCGCACGACTGGACCATGCGAATGGGCCAAT